>NC_061162.1:5329144-5381644 GCF_022113875.1 Hydra vulgaris
TGTCAGAATACAGCATGAATTGTCTAAAGAAGAAAAAAAGTTTAAAGAGTTGACAAGTCTATGTAACGCTGTCACTGGTATTCTCATTAGCTTATTGTGTTTGATTAATTAAAAATTAAAAATGATGTTTTAAAAAAAAAAAAAATTTTAGGCTCTGGAACATGACATGTATTCAAGTGTATGTATAACATATATATTTTATTTTATGATTTTATTGAAACATGTTTTGTTGTTTTTATTAGAAGCTGCTTTAAAGTCAAATAAAAACTTAACCAAAATGGATGCTATCCAACTTATTGGGAGAGTAGTTAGGCATTCTTCTGACCGAATAAAGAAAACATTGACTAATATGGATTTCGATCAATGTTGGCTTAATTAACTGTTGTATTTTTTTTCCATTTTTAAGCAATTTTCTTCTATTTATAATGCACTATCGATTATATTCTACAGTACCTATTAGTTTTTAATTTGAAAAATTTAACTTTTTTGTTTGAAAAATTATTCTTAATTTTTATAAAGTTATTAATTTATTTTAAATATATCAAATTACACTTTATTTACATTGATTTCCTTTTATAACTTCCCTTGCCTAGATTAAGGCAAATCTAAGGTGTGTGTTGTAAATTATTGCATTTTTATATAACTTTTAAAAGAATGTCTTGGTAAAATTCAAACGTCTCTAGGACGTCTGAAAAAGACGTCCTTAAGTCATTCATATGAGACCAGCCAGAGACGTCTCTAGAACGTCTGCAAAAAACGTCTCTAGGACGTCTTTAAAAAACGTCTTTTGGACGTCCGGATTGGACGTCCTCAAGCCTTTCATTTGAGACCAACTAAGGATGTCTTACGGACGAGACTTAAGACGTCTTACGGACGTTCTTAGGACGTCAAAATGCCCGCTGGGTAGACTTATCGATTGAAGAGTTTGAAAGAGCCTTCAAATCATTAAAAAAAAAATAAAGCAATCGGTGCGAATGAAATAAACGGGGAAAAAAAGCAGAGGCTGTTTTCAACAAAAGCTGTAAAATATCAGAGAATTAACAGTGCCATTTCGGGCATAGATGGTGTCCCTGTTAAGAATTTAAGTGCGCATTATCAAGGCAACATATGGAGCCCTAGGTTTCGACTTCGGGTTAATTATTAGGACCAAAATAACTGTATTGCTTAGGAGACCGTGCTCTATTTATGAATGAGTCAAGTTCTCTTTAAACTTGAATCATGGTAAAAGTAACCCAAAATGATTATTATTAAACATAAAAAACCGCCTAACTGTTTTACTGTCCTTATATATCTTCTAAAAATATTTGTGGTCTGCGAAGCAACCTTTTATCAGTTAAATCTTACCTATTATAAAATTTAGCATACTTGCGTGCTCTTAGTGAAACTAATTAAAAATCCGCAATTCTTTCTTAGGTCTAAGTATTAATGGGTACTATCTTTTGATTTGCAAAGACTCTAATAGCCAGATGCTTGGGTTAGTGGTATACACACGTATCGTTTTACCTATTTGTCGCGAAATCAGGTTTAAATTCTTTGATCATTTCTTTATGTGTATCCGCTTAGCACCTATATACTCTATCACCTTTCTCTTTGTTTTTTGTTGTTGTTCTTCCCAAGACTGCAATCTTTTGGACGGTATTTCAGATCAATTTAACCATGCCATGCTGTCTTATGTTCAATTCCATTTTAATATCATTTTATTAAATCCCGCATCTTATATCAGAAGTTAGAGATTTTTAGAAAATCCCTAACAGCGTCTTTAACGAGGGCAGGTTTAACTTTCCTTCTCTCATTCATGAGACTGATCTTATACCTCTCACAAGGATAGGGCAAAACTATTTGCAAAAATCTTTCCTTCATATGCGACTCTCAAATCTTATGGTCATTTTTTTCCTTCAACTCCAATTAAACATGTTAACTCATTGTTAGACATTCAAATCACTCTAGCTTCTGTTGCTAAAGTCATACTCAATTAAACTATTCTACGACATTGTAATTCAGAACTCTCTTTAATTAATCTCTATTAAATAAGTGCTTGACTGAGTCTTGTTTTCGTGCCAGCTGTAAAATGACACCCATTTTTTTCTATTTTAAAATTTGTTTCTACTTTTGGTATACATTGGCGCGACCACATTTGGAGCTTTTTTTAAAGCCCTCGGGTTTATTAATTGTAATAAGGCAACTCCTTGGGCTATTAATTGGTAAACTAAGTACTCTCTCTGCTTTAAGTTAAGTTTTTTAAGAAATCCATAAATAAGTAATAAAGTACTAAAAACTATAGAGCACAATAAAACATTGTCAAATTTTGTAGTTTCCTAATTTCTAACTCAAATAGTCAATTTTCCAATACGCTTTCCAGACAATTCAAATGATTTATTTTCTCTACTTGACTTATATCTTGTTTCTGATCTTATCCAGTGCTCAGTTTCTCCACATTGACCCTTACGTGCTTCTGATCACGGTTTAAAACTATTATTCCATACTTCTTCATCATCAGAATATCCTCATTATCATACCTCTTACAACTACTTTAAAGCTGACTGGGTTTTTTAATTTGATTTTCTTTGCAATCGCAATTGAGTAAAACTCTTTCGTCTTTCTGCGGACAAATGTAAATTCTTATTGGATTTAGACTAACATAGAATTCTTTATTCCCTTTTGACGATTCCAAGACAAGCCTCTTTCCTCTCATTTTGCGACTGCATTTTCCAATCGTAACCATTACTTTCATATTTATCACCAAATCATTTTTCCAGAAAACAGATGTCTATTTTTTATTGCTAGAAACCATTGGGTAGAAAACTTGTCTAACGCCAAATACCTGCTATTCTCAGGTCACGAAATATTGTATTTCATCACAAAAATTAGGTTCCCAATTCATTTAACGAACCTTGAACAGTGTCTATAAAAAGGGAAAATCTGTTATTCGACCTCTTTTGCATGGTTCAGATTTTTTTTTTCACTAAATGATAAAACTAAGTTGTTTGCTAACAACTTTTCATCAATCTTTTACTTTTATTTTATACTGTTTATTTCCTTTTACTTAATTGGCAATGAAAAGTATTATAAATATAATTAAATAAGTTAAACTATAAAATGCTCTACCAATAAAATGTTTTTATATAAAATCATATCTTCTTATTTTTCAAACCAAGTCTTAAATGTTATTTTTGTCATTTTAATATTTTATTAAACTTTGTTTCTTTTATTTTACAAAACAATTGTTAAATCTTGTTCTTTGAAAAACTATAAATTTTAAACGATATGCGATATATTTAAATTTTCTTTTATAATATAAATCAGAGATATATACATTGAAACTATATTTTATTGTTAAACTATATTTTGTCTAGTAATGACGCATTTTTTGGGGCTTAATGATAAGACTAAATTTGTCTTCTTCTAGCTCCGGTCATGTAATTATTTTTTTTATAAGTTACGACTGTAGATTTTTTTTTTTTATCGGCAAAAGTGTAAATAAATAAAAAAATCTTATCTCTTGATTCCACTAATCACATGCTACCTGATATAGCTGACAACAGGAGCGAATTCATTTTTTGGTCTTTGAGATTTAACTTCCAAACATGGAGTAAACTCCAACCACTTATATGTTTATACTTATGTCAAATAAAGATGCTTTGCAAAAAACTGAGATGATTGGAGCCTGGGAACAAAAAAAACCTAAAATTTTAGCCACCTCTGCACCAAACAACTTTTCTTCTCAAACTAGACTTTTTTCATCAATATATATTAAGTTTTATAATATAATCTCTCAGCTCAGTATAATCTCTCAGTTTAAAAAATATGACCATATAAAACTCGTAACCCTCTGAAATAATTTACTGTGAAATTTAAAATTTTTCAATAAAAATATCTTGTTAACAACAGAACAAAAAACATTTTATCAACTTGTTGTTCCTTGTATGATGCAGGAAGGGGGCGAAAATATTGTGGCTTTTTTGTTCCAATGCTTGACATTTGTATTACTTCAGCTTCGGTATCCTGATTTATTTCCTGCTTAGACTCTCCTAAAACTTGTTGTGTGGACAACATACCTGATATAGTTTTGCAGAGCTGCGTTTCGGAGTTGTTGTTTGTCTTTTAAAAATTATTTAACCCCTTAATTGTGTCTGACATTTAGCTCTCTGTGTGTTTGACGGGTATTTTTGTTTAATAAAGCTGTTGCTCTATTTATGTCTGACGTTTACTTCCACGTAACATAATGAACAACACTTAGTACACAGGCCCCAAAGACCACATGTTTTTTGCTAGTCATATCTTTAGTACAAAACAAATAATTTAACTTTTTTTTCCTTTTTTACATGCTTTTATATAGTAAAAGTTCTTTCGAGAGGTTTAGACGTATTTTGGTAGGTTTAATATACTTTTTTTCTTTTCAGTAAACTTTTCTATATTTTAGTACGGGACCTCAAATACCACATACTTAAATTATTTATAACCTTTTTTTAAATTAGTTGAAATTTTTTCATATTTTGGATTACCTTATTACATTAAGTTTAACTTTATATAGTACTTTAGTTGCGAACTTATATTTTAGGGAAGTACCTAAGGCACTACAAAAACCACATGATTAAAACCCCAAACACTACATAAGTTATCTTGTTTTAAAAAAAAATCCAAATGATGTTACCAAAAATCAAGATTTAGAGTAGACTCGTAGTAGTTGTTACACGCTTTTTGATGATAAAGAATTTATAACGAGATTTTATTTTACACCCTTGCATAGAGGATAGATTTAGTTCAGTTTAGTAAATTTTCTATAATTTTTTTTATATTTATATTTTTTAGGCAATTAAATAAGTATGAGTAACATCATTAAAAAGTTTAAAGTACGCCCGCAAATGAAGTCACTAAGTTCTAATGCTGAAGCACTTATAATAAGAAAAGCAACATTAGCAAAAAACAAACAACTTTATGTTGCTGTTCAATGGTGTACAGAAAATAATGTAAGAAGAAACGCTGCAATTAAAACAAGACAGTTCTCACTTATTAAAGTTTATGAAACAATAACCGTAGACTTGATTGAAAAATAGTCAATGGTTTTGAAAGACACTACTGCACTCTTGGAGAAAGAAGAGATGTCAATTGTTTCATACATGACAATTAAATTCGGGCAATGCAAGGTACGCAATAAACAAAGTAGAACTAACAAAACTTGTCCTTGATGTTCTGAAAGTTAGACAATACACAAATAAAAGGTTGAAAGATGGGAGAAAATTTGCAGCATTATTAGCAAATCCAAAAAATGCTTTAACAAAAAACAAGTATATTTCTTATATATTTTTTTAAAAAGTAGTAAAAGACCGTATGGTAAGAAAAGATAAATGAGTTGTAACCTTGTTAGAAATGCTTTTTGCTTTATTTTTTATACATATATTTTTTGTTTCAAACGCAGATTAGTTAATTGTTATGCAAATAATTGAAGCTTAACGCTCAAATGACAAGGAAATGTATCAATAAATAGAGCTTTCAACTTCACAAGAGAAATGGCATTTGTCTACCTTGGTATTAGTAAATATTGTGTTTTTGATTAAATTTTAAATTACACAAATGTTTCATTTAAAATTTAACACAAAGCTATTATTTATTACAAGTTTATGTACTTTTAATAAATGTAAATTACAGTAACTGTTGTTACTGTATTTTACATTCATTAAAAATAGAGCAAAGTTGAGTTATTTATTACTTTACATGGTTATCTTTAGACGTTCTTACAGAAGAAATGGTTGAAGTTGGCATTATGACTGAAACTGAAAAAAAGGAGACAGGAGTTTGATCTGGAAAAATTGATATAGGGAGAATCACGACGAAGCACCACATTTCATCAATTTTGATGTTAATGGTACTCCTGCTGGTCTTGTTTTTGCTGCAAAAGGGGAAACATGTTGTAAAATAATAATAGAGAACCGTGAATGCGTTATCATACATTCTCTAGAATCATTTTCAGGTAGATATCGCCATACCTTTTTTTTTCATAAATATTTATTATAGAGATTGAAAGGATGACGTTGAATCATATTTCTTTGTAATTATAGAAGACTTTGACTGTGTCTGTCAAGTACTCTTTGGTACTGTTGGAATAAAAAACCACATGGCTCCACACGAAGCTGTGGCAAATGTTAAGCATCTTCTGATAACAACGTGCAATCATAAAGCTTCGGATCATAATTCGTTATTAGATATGTATAAAGAGCTTAAGGAATATCTTATTGGAAAAAAAAAGGGACGGCTAGTAGTTTTGCTTTCTGATGAGCATAATTCACTTTTTAATTTCAATATCTTATATCTTTTACAATCAAAAAACATACGTATGTTCCTAATTCCACTAAATACCACTAATGTGACACAGCCTTTTGACCAACTAAACAAAAACCTTTTTTGTGAGTATCGTGGTATGAAAGAAAACACTTTTACTGATTTCAACTCACTAAATAAAGAATCTTTTATGATGATATTTCGATGTATTTGAAACAACTGGGCCCCAAAACAATCTATAATGAAAGCTGCAAGGCTTTCAAATATTTTATAAATCCAAAGGTTTAAAAAATGAGACCTCAGTTCAATTTTTTACTTATAGCGGTAAAGTAGTAATAATTACTGAGCTTTATTGTTTAATGCTTAAGCACATAGCATTGATTTTTTTAATTGGTTTTTTTATTTTTATCCGTTACTTTGACAAGGTCTTTTATAACTATTTTTTTTTCTTTTGTTCTTTTAGTCTTTGTTATCAGTTTTTGGTTTTCTTTTACCAACATTTTTATTGTCTTTGTATTTTGATTTTCTTCTAAATCATATTTGTATGGACTGCTTGTCAAAACAGCAGTAAACGGTTGTGCCGGTAATGTTTTTTTTGCAGAGGAATAACCTTTGGAAAAGGAGAAAATTCTGTTAAGAGAAAATATTGTTTTTCATGCGACACAGTTGGTCGCAAAGCTTGCTCTGAAAAGATGAAAATTTGTGTCAGAACTTGTTCAATTACTGGCATTTTATTTCTGAGGCCTGAAGCTTAATGAGCAAATCCTCATTTTAAGCAATGTTTGGAATCTTCTACAGCGATATTAATGTTTGTCCAGGAATATTTTCTAATGTTATTTTTTTGTTGAGCAGCTACAGTTGAATATCAGTTAATAGTGCTGAGGCAAAACCGTTGTTTGGAAAAACATTTTAATTGAGCAGGAAAATGCCAGTCTAATTGAAACCATTAACAGCAAGAAAAACGAAAAGGGGTAACACAATATTGCCTGACGCACTCATGCAGATTTCCACTTTAACCAACTGCCCATGCTCAGCAAAAGTTAGACATATAACCTGCTTCTTTCTACGAACAACAGCCACTTTTTTATTTGGAACAAAACAGTAATCACTATTTCATCGACACAATCTCAATCTTGAAAAAAGTGATGCTTTTCCTGCAATGCTTAAAATAAATCAATAAACCTCTTAACACTGACTTTATTTTATATCCTAGTGGTCTTGCTGCAGAAGTTGGCTCTGATGTTCTTACAGTGAATTGTGGGTGTCGAGTCAAAAACTCACGAAACCAAATAGCACCAGCTTGTTCACTTTTTGAAATAAACCTAAAATGGAGATTGTTGAGTTTAGCAAACTGGTAAATAGTTTCAAAGGAAAATTGAGTTGTTACACCAAAAAGCATATCTTCCATTTGTTTGATATGAGTCACCAACTTATTTTTTATTTCAATTAAAAACACACATTTTTCTGATTAAAGCAATTTTGACAAGGCTTGTACAAATTTCAATACCTTCTTTGAAACTTATATTGGTACATTGAACTGCTTGCATTCTTTTTTAATCCCTTTTATCCCTTTTCTTATTGTCTAAATACCTGGTGACATAGCTTTGAAATATCAGAAAATACTAGAAAAACAGAAAAAGGTCTACACCGAAAACTCCACTCACACCCTTACACCAATCACACAGTCAATTGAATACCGATTGTCTTCCATTGAAAACCTATTTAAAGGTGAAAAATCTTCCATTGAAAACCTATTTAAAGGTGAAAAAAGTACATATATTAATTTGTCTTTCTTTTAAATATTTATAACAATTTCATTTGATTAGATTTAGTAAAATCTGTAACCTCTGCGACAAAAGAGATTAAACATCTGACAGAGGGTATGCCAATAGGTCATACTGAAGAAAGTTTATTCAAGAAATCAAGTAACATAAAAGAGTTAAATGCTGTGTTGTTGCAATGTCAGGATGAAGAAAAGCTACACTTTTTGCAAGTTTTACTTAAATATTATTGAAAAACTTTTAAATTTAAACTCCGGTTGCATCAATTGAAAATCAATTGAAAAATTAAATATTAGAATATTTAACTTTTATTTATATAATATAAAATTTTATTTTTATATAACTTTTACTCATATAAAAATTTTATTTTTTAGTAATCACTTATATATTTATGTATGTATTTAAACACCTTTGTGTAATTTTATATATGTTTTATATTTGATCTGTATAGATATATTGTTTTAGCTACTAGAAAGGAAAATGTTTATATTAGTTTTGTTAATTTTTGATTTAATTTTGTAAGGAAGATTTATTTTTTAAATTTTATTTTAATTAAATTATTTTATTCTATTGTGCAATTTAGAGTAGTACAAAAAGGGATTAGAATTTGAATCAATTTGTCTTCTTTTTAATAAATATGTTTAATGAAAGCAATGACATTGAAATGGGTGATAACTAGATGATGTTTTGCATTTATAAAATAATGTTAATGCTATAAGGCGTGTTGAAAATAATCATCACCGAAATGAAAGAAACAGACTAAGGCGAGATGAAATTAATCGTCAACAAAATGTAAGAAGAGCTGGTATACGAGTTGGAGACTTGAACCCAAACATTAAAAGGGTGGTTCGGCGAGTTGAAAATAATCGTTTTAGGAATTCTCGAGATAGAGCTAGACGAGACGAAATTAATCCACTACAAAATGTTAGAAATGCTGCTCGACACATTTTCTATGTTGCCATAATGGTAAGGTAGCTTTATCTCCACTTTCAACATTTACATAAGCTTTACAGGATTTATTTACAGCGAGTTATGTAGATCGTAATGCTAATGGTAATTTTTAAAAACATATTCAAAATTATAATGCATGTTTTTTTTTTGCTTCTTTTAAAGCAAATGTAGTTCAACCAATAAATCATGGGCCTCCATGTTTTAAAATATTTGGCCAAATTTATCATCGTGTGGGTAATCTTTGGCCAGATCAAAATATTCCACCAATATATTCTCAGCTATATATATATGATCCACTTGCAGCAGTAAATTTTAAAATGTAACAACGTGGTAATGATCTTTGTTTACGTGATTTAATATTTCAATTGCAAACTATAATTTCTAAACAAAGTCCGTTTGCTCTTGCATTTAAAAACATGGCTGAAGTAGAAGATGAAGAAATTCGTCAAGCAGCTATAGAAGGTCGCTCAGCTTCTGTTGTAAAAATGTCTTTACTTGAAGGGGATGATAGACGTTGCTATAATCTACCTTCACACGATGAAGTTGCAGTTATATTTGTTGGCGAAGATAATGCTCCCCCAACTTCCAGGGAAGTTGTTATTTACCCAAGAGGTCAGCCTTTAAAAACCGTATTAAGTATGTCAGCCAACTTAGATTCTATGATTTATCCTCTCTTTTTCCCAAGAGGTGATGCTGGTTGACATAATCAGTTAGTGCCACACTGGTTAGAAATCATGTTAAATTATCTCAGTTCTAAAATTATAGACTTTCTGTTAGGCAATTTTTCTGTTCATTATTTTATGACAAGAAACTATTTCAGCAATACACTATAGATGCATATGTCAAAGTTGAAGGCCAGCGTCTTGCTTTTATTAGAAATAATCAAAATAAACTGAGAAGTAAGCAGTATGATGCCTTACATGAACATGTTAACAACATTGCGAACGAACGTAATGTTACAACAAGGCGAGTAGTTGTTTTGCCATCATCTTATGTAGGAAGTCCTAGAGCTTTAAAAGAAAACTTTGAAGATGCTATGGCAATATATATTTAAGAAATTATATTAAATTTTCAAGTTTTATTTTTAAGTTCTTCTGCAGAGGCGAGTTGGTAAGTTGTTCATACTGTTTCTATATTTTTAAAGGATAATATTTTTTCATTTTACTTAACAATATTTTTAACTTTTTTATATATATCTTTGTTGCATATGTTGGGAAAAAAAAATTCAAATGTTCGTTTAATAGTTTTTTTTATCTAGATGAATTGTCAACAAACAAATCTTCCAATAGTGAAACTTTATTATAACTTTTCTAAGTGTTTTTATTTATCTTTTAGCAAGGAAGACGAATTTGTCGATAAATATTTATTATGTCTAGGTATACAAGCTGAAACCCTAAACGGTAATTCTAAATTCTGCTTTAATCAAGTAAAGACTTGACTATAAATAAAAGAATTAGGAAAAAATGATAGAGAACATTTTCTTTATTCTAATATTGCTCCCAGTTAAATTTATTAAAGTATAAATTAATTTTTATTTTTAGAACTTACATGTAATTTTCATTTACAAGCGTTATTGACTAAGCAAGCTTGGTCCTTTGACCCAAAAATCATTTCAAAGATGGGTGGAGTATGAGGGGTTAGACCACCCATCATTTAGATGGGGTGGTCAATACTCCCCATACAGGGGTCGAAGAACCGGGGGAATAATAAAAAACTTTCATGTCTACAATTGTAATATTAGTAGACATGAAAGTTTTTATAAATGTGTGTATATATATATAGATATATATATATATATATATATATATATATATATATATATATATATATATATATATATATATATATATATATATATATATAGGGAAGACCGGGGCACCTTGGCTTACGGGGTAGGTTGGTCCATTCGAGTTTATTCAAAGACTAGACGTTTTAACAAGCTGGGAATCTAAGTGGGGGTTGGTAATAATTCAATCCTTTTTCCTAAAAAAAATCATATTTAATGGACCATATTTGATTTTGTGGGACTGTTTTAACAATTTTTGATACATTAAAGTAAATTTTGAACAACTTGTTTAACGTGTTTATACTCACTTTATACAGTACAGCATTATTCAAGTGCTATATTTGAAGCTTATAGTGTAAGAATTATTTTAGAATATAATGTTCCACAAAATTAATTGATGATTTAAGGAGAAAGTTGTTCATACACAAACCATGACAATGTGGCAGATTGGCCCGATGCGACCGGGGCACGTTGGCCATGTGGCTAACATGCCCCGTAGATTTTTAAAATAATTCCGGTATTTGTGACGGAAAAACTGTTTTTATTATAAAAAAATTAAAACTTGTAAAACATAATAGATCAGAAATAATCCTCATAAACAAATTTGCATTTGTTTTTATTGTTTTTTATAAGTCTTTTATATATATATGTATATATATATATATATATATATATATATATATATATATATATATATATATATATATATATATATATATATATATATATATATATATATATATATATATATATATATATATATATATATATATATATATATATATATATATATATATAAAAGACATGAGTTATGTAAATTATTAATAATTAAAAGTAAATAAGTATTTAGTATTTTAAAAAAGAAAAATATCAAATGTAACTTTTGAAATATATAAGTATGCAGCTATATAAATAATTAAATAAAAAAGATATAACTAAATATAAAACATTGTAAAAAAGTAATGTACTTTTGGTTGCTGCATTTTTTTTAGATCTACATAAAAATGGTACGAAATTATATTCGCAAGTCACAACGTGGAAAAGTGTCAGAAGAAACAATGTTATTGGCAGTGATACAAGTTACAAAATATAAAAGATCAATTAGAGCAGTTAGTAGAGAATTTAATATACCACGTAAGACTCTAGGAAGGTATTGCATATCCAAAAGGTTGCCATCTACATCTAATGCTTCGGTTCAAACTGAAGAACTTGATTGCCAAGTGGTTCTTTCAAATTCTAGCAATGACAATACACTTGAGTTTAATGTGACTGAAACAGTGCATACATCTGATAACACAGCTATATGGAGAAATTAACTATTACCTAAATTAGATGAAAAGCCCTGGCCCAAGTTTGGCTACGCCAAAAGATTTCAAGTACTTCTATTTTCTCTTTAACTAATTTAATTCTCTTTAACTAATTTAAATACAATTTAGTACTGTAACTTATTTAAATATTTAATATGATACTTCAATATAAAACACTGCTTTGATATATTCAAAATTTTGAATTTTTTAAGTAAATGGGACAGAAAAATAATACAACTTTAATGTTTATGTCTAATGGTAATATACATTTTATAATTCTTTAGGTATTTGAACCAGAACAGGAAGTTTTGCTTGAAGAATACTTAATGAATACAAGTGATATTTACTTTGGTCTTTCTCCTAAAGAAGTTCGACGGTTTGCTTATACATATGCTGTTGCTTGCAGCAGGAAAATTCCTCACTTATGGATAGAACTTCAATCTGCTGGTAGTGATTGGTTCTCCGGATTCTTGAAAAGACATTCAAAGCTTTCTATTTGCTCTCCTCAAGCAACAAGTTTAGCTCGGTGCAAAAGTTTTAATAAACATAATGTAAATTTATTTTTTTACAACTTAAGCAATGTTTTGACTAGGTTAAAATTAAGTGCTTTAGACATTTGGAACATTGATGAGACTGGAATCACAACAGTGCAGCGGCCTGATCGTGTTGTTGCACGTAGAGGCTTTTGCCAGATAGGTCGAGTAACATCAGCAGAAAGAGGAGCATTAGTGACTATGGCTTTGGCAGTTAGTGCAATTGTCAATAGTATACCTCCATATTTTATCTTTCCTAGAGTTAATTTTAAATCTCACTTTATTCGTGATAGACCTATAGAATGTGATGGATCAGCACATACTTCAGGATGGATGACAGAGACAAATTTTCTTAAATATATCAAACATTTTTCTATCCATGCACATTGTTCCAATGATCACCCTTTTCTGGTATTGATTGACAACCACAGTTCTCATCTTGATGCAGCAGTACTTGATTTTTGTAAAGAAAATGGTAACACACTTTTATCTTTTCCAGCACACTGTAGTCATAAATTGCAGCCATTAGATAGAAGTGTTTATGGTCCTTTTAAAAAGTTTGTGAACTCAGCATGTGATGCATGGGTTACTGTAAACAAACGACCTATGACTATCTATGAAATAGCTGGTATAGTAAAAACAGCACTTTCTAATGCTATCACTACAAGGAACATAATTAGTGGTTTCCAAGCAACAGGTATTTACCCATTTAACAGAGATATTTTTACAGAAAGTGATTTTTTGCCATCATATTTAACAGATAGACCAGACCCTAACACTAAAATGTCATCTGTGGATTTTAGCATCACTAAACAAACACCTAGCAACAAAGTTTCATCTGTGAATTTTAAACAAAAAAATTTCAGAAACTTTAATTTAAAAGAATCGACATCTAAGAAAGGAAATTTTCCAGATTTAGACAGCACATCAGATGTTACTCCAAGCTCTTCACTTATACCATCTCCTGAAGAAGTAAGGCCTTTTGAAAAAGCTCAGCCTAAAAAAAACAATGTAAATAAGCTCAGAAATTGGAAACATCAGGGTTAGGGTTAGGGTTAGGGTTTCTGCTATATTAACGGATACACCAGTTCAAACGTCAGGGTTAGGGTTTCTGCTATATTAACGGGTACACCAGTTAAAAAAGCCTTGCAACAGAAACAGAAAGTAGCAAAAAAAAACAAAAAATAGAAGAGTTCAAAAAATAAAAAACTATTTTCTATCAAAGAAGCTGGTCCAAGTAACTCTAAAACAAACAAGATTTTTGCCAGTCAACCTGTAAAAAAAAAACGCAACAAGAAAAACAAAGATGATAACGAGGAAGATGTCTTGTGTCCTAGTTGCTTTAAACCGTTTTAAAACAGCCTTCCAGGTGCTGTATGGATACAGTGTTCAAGCTGTCAGTGTTGGGCCCATGTAAGTTGCGTAGAAAAAGATGCAAAGGGGTTAGATTATAAATTTTTATACTGCTGTTAAATAAAATGTTATTGTTATATTTTCTTTTCACTTTATTTTTTTTGTAGTTTATTGTTTTAAAGTTGTTTCAATTTTGTTTTATCAAATTTTAAAGTTGTTTTAGCTTAATGAGCGTTTTCTTACCTCAAAGTCTGCCATAAGTCGTATGGTGCCATAAGTTGTATATATATATATATATATATATATATATATATATATATATATATATATATATACACATTTTCATTTTCTTTTTTTTGTAAATAACAGTATGTATATACATTAGCCCTTGAAATTATGAGGTTGGCTATTTATTGCCACCCTTAATCTGTTTGAAATCGGCAATAATAATTGACACAAAGAAGTTTTCGTAAAACATCGAAATGACGTCTGTGCTTTTTTGCTGACTTTATACACATTTAAGTTAGCATTGCCGAATGCCGACCTTAATTTTGAGGGTTGATATATATACAAATATATGTATACATTCTATAATTTTGTTTGATTTTCTGATTTTTCAAGTTAAAATCGATTCAATTTTTTTCAAGCTTTCCCACATTTAACAAACAAATTTTTATGAAAACATATTTTGATTTTATTAAACTTTAATTTTTTCACTTTTAATGCGGTTTTTATTGAGATTCCATAAACATGCTTTTTACAACTAAAACTTTGTGTCTAAGGTGCTTTTGTATATAGGTTTCATTTTTTTCTTATTAGCCTATATATTGTTCTGATTGCACTCATTAGCTATTGTTAGTGGTAATTTTGTAAAACTATAATGAGCTTTTTACATAGTCGCACAGAATTTCAAACAACAAGCTAAGCAAGTTTAACGTTATTTTTTAGTGCTTTTTAGTTACTTCAATACACTTTATTGTTGTTTTTGTTATTAGAGGGGTTAATTATAAGAACGTTTTTTAAAAATGTCAAACTGATATTGATTTGGGTAAGTTTACAAGTCAGTTTTAATTTTAGTTGGAACTTCGTTTAAGTATTTAACATAAAAAATTTCAGACTGTTATACATTTACATTTCAGAATATTTTATATTTCTCTGTACTAATAGCTATAATTCCTCTTAGAAAAATAGCTATATTTCCTCTTAGAAAAAGTAACAGAAAAAATGAAAAAACTTTTATTGGAAGTTGTTGTTGAAAAAAAAAATGATGCTGTTGATAAAAAAAGATTTTGCTTCTCTATTTTTCTAAGTTTAAAGTGTTATGCTTCACTTTAAAAAGGTATTAAAATATGTTTAATGTAATTTGTAAAAATCTGTTTTTTTTTTTTTTTTTTTTTTTTTTTTTAATTGTTTACTTTACTATAATATATACCTCCTACTAATATGGAATCACATAATTTTTTTAATATTATATATTTAATCGTCGTTCCTATAAGAAAAAAATATTTGTAATTATTTTAATATGATTTTCTGTACAATAGAATATGCTTGGCTCTTCAGTCCTGTGGATGGCAGCTGTTAATGGAACAGGAGCCTCGCATGCATTTTAAATGAGTCTAAAAAATATATCCTAAAATACCTTTACTCTATCTTAAACAATATCAATTTAAAAAAATTCTAAAAAAACATTTTATTCCAACTTTTTGGCATTATTATTCTTATGATTTAATATTGTTTTAGTTTTTTTTTCGTAATTATTACAATTATCATCAGCACTTTTTTATTATTATTTTTTTTTTTTATTAGTAAAACCTGCAATTTGATTTCGTCACATTTGTTTTGATGTATATTTTATGTGCTTTGGTTTGTGTGTTTACGGTCCATGTGTTTCAGTGTGTGTCTTTACTTATTGTTACTTAACTTATGTAAAAAATTGGTGTCACTCCTTTGATCAGATTTCTGTATGAGTAACACCATCCTAATAAATCATTAACTTATTATTATATTAATATTAGTTATTATTATTATTTTTTGATTGTAATTATTGTAAAAATACTTATTATTACTATAACTATAATTTGTTTAATTATTTTTTTTATCTTATGTTATTATTATATATTTTTGCTTTTATTACTATTATTATTATTATTGTTATTATTATTATTGCTATTATTATTATTATTATTATTATTATTATTATTATTATTATTATTATTGCTATTATTATTATTATTATTATTATTATTATTATTATTATTATTATTATTATTATTATTATTATTATTATTATCAAAACTATTGTAAAATGATTTACGGAAAATAAATAGCTTGTTGTTGTTGTTGTTATAACTGATTATTTCACCTGACCTATACAAAATATAATAAAAAGGTAAGACAAACTCAAGGCAAAATATATTCCCGACTTTCGCTAAATATTTACTGCGTTACTATAAATTTGGATGGGATGAATGCTGAAATAGATATATGTTGATATACGTTAACTAAATAGATATATTTGCTTACCCTATTTTGAGCTAAAGTAATAAGCATTAATATTATGGGAGCCGTATACAGTGATTAGTTTTTTCCGTAATTTCTGATATATTTTTTAAGTTATAGTCTTTCCGGATATCAAAAAAATTTTTGTGATATTTGTTTTTTAAACTCTCATCACTTTTATAAAAATTAAGTAATTAAATTATAAATTCTTTTTGTTAAAATAAATTATAAACAACTTAGTTACCTAAACAATTTTCTGTAATTTTAAAATAAGGCATGGATAATTTTTTATGGTAAAAGTCATAATAAAAGATCTTTAATAATAATATATTATTATTAAAGATCTTTTATTAAGACTTTTACCTCAAACAGTTGAAGAAGAATGTACAGAAGATAGTAAAGTTGATTTTGAAAACACAGAGGAAGGAAATTTTGGTATCAAAATACAGTTAGAAAAAGCCAAGTGAGTTAAAACAAGATTTAATGAAGATATCAACATAAACTTTCTCAATAAAGAGTTTTCTGTCTTTGATTCAACAAAAAAACGTACTTCAAATTTAGAGACTTTATTTCAGTGTTTAAAATATTATTATTATTATTATTATTATTATAATATTTATTTGCATTAAAAAATACATTAAAACACAAACGGGTGAGACAGGTAATCACAAGATTACGCTTATGTAACACCTGAACAAAGGCAATTTAATACAATACGCAACTTTGTTGTAAGTCGTAAGTTTGTAGTTTTTTTTTTAATATGAATAATGAAGATGAATTAACAATGTGAGCAGGCAATGAATTCCATATTTTTACAATTCTTTCACTGAAAAAAAATCTACTTGTATCGTTAGTACATTTATTGCATGAAACTAATTTTTTCGCATGACTTCTAGTGGGGTAATGAGAATTGGAAAATGTAAAGAAATCGGAAAAAGGAAGGTTGACAAGATTGTTTATAATTTTTTTAGGTCATAAAAAGATCGAATTAGACTCTGCGGTGTTCAAGAGAATCGAGTTTTAAAACAGATAGTCTCGATGGGTAATCAGTGTAAGAAATGTGGCATCTTTTACAGGTAATTCTGCTGAAGTATCTTTGGACGTTTTCGATGCAACGTATATCTTTAAGAAGGTAAGGACTCCTTACTGGGGTGCAAGATTCTAAGATTGGACGCACATAGACCTTGTGGGCTTTTAAGAGGAGATTTGAATCATTACTGATAAAGGTTTTGAAAAGTAAATAAAGACGGGCGTGAGCTTTTTTGGCAATACGAGAACAGTGTTTAATACGAAAAAATTTTGTGTCAGAAGATATCGTAATACCAATATCTTCAATACAGTTAACAGTCGTTACCGAGGTGTCCAGGCAAAACGAATACGAATGAACAGTCAAAGACTTACTTCCAAAACATAAGTGGAAACATTTTTTGAATACTATTTTTTGTTGCCAGTCAGCTGTCCAATCAGAGAACTTTTTTAATGATATTTTAAGGTCAGCATTGTTATTTTCGTCTCTCATTTGGTACAATTTGCTATCGTCAGCAAACAGCTTTATTCGACAATCACCTTCAATACAAGAAACCACATCATTAGCTAACAATGTAACTGCTTTTTTTTTGGGCTAAAAAAAAGATAATAAAAAACTAGGTTTGTTTAAATATTCCATAAGGTGAATCAAAGTAGAATTTCTTATGCTTAAAATTCCTGTTTTTAATGCTTCATATAAGTCCTTGCTTATGTCAGAATTATATGATTGTAGTTGATTTAAAACAAAACTAAAGATTTTTTCTGCAGAAAGCAAATTTAAGTCTCGACGGCAAAGTGCTTCGGCTCCTAATTTTTTAACATGTTTTAAGGCCTTAGCTATATCTTTAAGAGTTTGCAGCTCTGAATCCGATATTGTTATTGGAGACTGCACTTCGATAAGAGCCATTTTAAAGCATTTGCTTAACTTGACAAAACGATCAATCATTTTAAATAATGAGTTCAAACGTGTCTAGCTGTCTAAAATAGGTTTAAGTTCATGTCCGAATTTCGATTTTACTTGCTTCTGCAACATATCATCATTTTTTATAGGTGATTTTTTAAACAATTTTATTATTGTGCGAACTTTTTTTAAAATTGAAAAATAATTTTTGGCAACAACAGGTTTTTGTAAATTATTTTCAAATTTAAGGTTGCCTAGATTTTTACTTTGATTAAGCTCTTCACTGTCATCTTCATTACCATTATTATCATCATCATCAATAATATCGTTCTGGTCTCCAATTTCTGCTGGTTTTACATAAAGTACATCCTCTACTGCCAAATGGATTGCATGGGCATAGCAGATGTGATGTAGTGGCTTGATTAAACGTCTAAATTTAACCATAACAGATGCACCGCCTGTAGTTGTACTTACAATATCATAATTAAAATCTAGTTTAAATTCTCTCAACCTTTCACTCACTATCTCAACCGCTTTTTCAGATGGCATACTCCCAACAACACGTACAAGGCCAAGATTAAAAAAGCTTCCATTTGTGTGCGCATATAAAGATGCGTTTTAATTGAAGTGTATTCATCAACAGTTAAGCAAAATCTCTAGCGAAATTTTAGCTTTCATTTTTTTAATTCTGACGCCAATTGAGTCTTTCTTAATTTTATTAATGTCTTTGGCATGAGCCTTTAACTAAAGAAAATTCTTGTAAAGTGCATTAATCGCGACCCAGTAAACACCGTACGATAGCCCTATATTGGGCCAATAACTTTTTTCAACATATATAACGGGCCATTGTATGCCATCGTTTTGCCTTGATTGCCGAGGCTTTGCGTTTGTCGGCTTGCATTTGCAGCTGATATAGAAGCCTAAATACTGGCCGACTTATTCAGGAATTTATTGGGCCGAGATTGGCTAATAAATATGTAATAAATATATACCAATAGCTGCGATAAAGTCGTATTTTAATTATTCCGCACATTTTGGATTAACGCAATTATTTGTACCAATATTATTAATATTATTATTGGTTATTATTTCAGAACTGTATTTAGTTTTAAATTAAATTTCAAAGTATACATAAATATTAGGGTGTCCCAAAAACACACTTTTTTTAAAATTTCAATGTGCTCTCAACTGATCCCAATTCTATAGGTCCTAAATAGCTACCAAAATCTTTTTTTTAACTTTTTAATGACTAGAAGTGATAGATGTAACTTCTGAGTTTTACGGTTTTGTACTCATATGTGTATTTACTTAAAAACAGCGCTATCTAGTATTTCAATATGTTTTAATATGATGTAATAATTAGTACACAAATAATTCACATAGGATATTATTAAAGAATAGGATCATTCCCTATGAACATTGTTAGCGATTGATATTTTTCCCTCTGGACAATATTATTAGTTGGTATAATTCCCCATGGTTTGGTTCACAAATAACTCCATTTAGAAATTTTTTTTGAAAGAAAAAATTTCTAAATGGAATTATTTGTGCACGACGGAATTCTAAATTGTGCACAAAGAAATTCTCGTGTAAACGGTTACAAAAGCCGTAACGGTAAACTTAGATAAAATATTATACGAGAGGGAATAACAACTTCATAGATTTTTGATGCAAGTGTAACATTTAGTAAAAATTTAGTTAAAAAACTGATTATTTCGAAATTCATATAAAGATGGGTAGAACAGCTAAAAAAAAGAAGATGATAGGACAGAATAAGAAAAAACGAAAAAATACAGAAAGGTTGAGGTATATTTACCTATTGAAGTACCCACTGAGGGAGTTACCTCAGAGACAGCTTCCATCTAATGGTGGTATTCTTAGATACTATCAATTTATCCTTCGCGAGTCACAAGTTAAATACAAACCCACTTCTACTAATGTTGGTTGCAAATTGAAATCGAAATCCAAGGATCTTGTTTGTGAAAATGGTGTTTGTACAGATCCTGATAATTCTTGCTTGGTATCTAGGATTAAAAATATTTGGGATAAGGCTGGGTTTGGCAAGAAATTTGTAATTTGTGGGTACAATATAAAGACCAAAATCATTAAACTTAATTTAAAATACAAGAAATTAATTAAATTGTCTTCTCTAAACTGGAACAGCAGTCTTGATAAGCAATCAAAGTTAGAGAAAGATTTTCTCACAGAATCCTATCAGCTTTTTGACATCTCGACTAAGAATTTTAAAAAAGATATTCTTGCTGATAGATTGAGAACAGATGATGCCAAGCTGGAAGATATAAAGTAAGTTCATTAAATAACACTTTTTTTTAGTAGTGAGATTTTTTTTCCAATTAAAAGTAACTTAAGTAATAGCATATTATTTCATTTAAAATATTTATGTTTAACTCTTTACATGGTTTGGTCATCTTCCAAGAAAAACTAGAGCAATTGTTAATTTATTTATAAATGGCTTAATAGATTTAAATATTTCTTAGTTTTTATGAAGACCAGAAGTTACATAGGAAAGGATATATGAAAACAAAAGTCGATGAAGACTACAGTAGAAGAGTACTTGATGCAAACAGGAGAAAGAACAAACTAGATAAGTTGAGAGAGAAAGAATTAGAGAGACTGAAAAACTTAAAAGATATCAATGATGTTTTGTTGTCACATGACTCCATGCCAGAAGAGATTCAATTCAGCAGTGAGAAAGAAAAGTCAAACTAGGACTCTGAAATCAGCGAGGAAGATGATTTCCTGGGTAACGGTCGGAAACGCAGGTATAGTATTATTTTAATAACATAGTTGTAATTTTCACAAGCTAAAGCTGTTTTATTGAAAAGTATATAATTATAAATAGGTAAAAAAATATTATAAAATGAAACCTAGGTACAATTCTGGAGATAGGATAAATCTAGCAGTAAATGTTGAAAAGCTCATTGAATGTACTGCTATTCCAGCAACAAGGTTCTATGTTGGTGTACCTCATTTGGCAATTTTAAGTAAAGTATTTAAAGCTGGAGGTATAGAAATTAATGATATACCGCTTTCACAAATCACACTTCATAGAAAAAAGTTCAAATATGTAGAACTTGAAGGAGACTCGGAGTGGATTTCAATATCTAATCATCTTAAAGGCCGACTTATTCTTCATTTTGATACCAAACTGTTGGAACAAATTACCACTGGGCTTAACATTATTCAAAAAATTGAGCGACTTGCAGTCTCAGTGAGTTGCCCGGATGACGATACCATGAAAAACCATCTTTTAGGTGTTGTTCAATGTCCCTCTTCAAAGGGAGTTGACCAAGCAGAACAAGTGCACAATCTTTTAGAATATTACGGATGTAAAGAGCAGATCATTGGTATATGCTGTGATACAACTGCAAGCAATACAGGCGGAGTAAATGGAGCAGTCCAAATTCTTACAGATTTTTTGAAATTACCAATTTTGTGGATAATGTGTAGGAGACACATATATGAAGTACATGTATCTCACTATATGGCTGTCCTTACTGGTGAGAAAACTAAAGGTCCAAGAAGAGCTCTTTATGTCAAGCTAAAGAACAAGTGGCCTGAAATCTGTGAGAAAGTGAATGAAGTGAAAAATTTATATAAATTGGACTGGCAAAGAGATGATTTGAAGAATTGCTCTGTTCTTCGCACTGTTGCAGAGGAAGCTAAGACATTTTTGACTAATGCAACTACTGATATAGTGTTTTCAAGGAATGATTATGGTATAGTTTGTAAGCTTGCCTCCTTCTTCCTTAGAGTGGAAGAACAAGATTTTAAGTTCCATCAACCTGGCGCCTGCCACGAGGCAAGGTTTTTAGCAGATACGATCTACATCCTGACTCTTTATATGACTAAAGATATCAGTAATATCTTGACAGAAAAAGAAATGCTGCAGTTGTAGGATGCAAGTTTGTTCATTGTAATTTGGTATGTTCCATGGTTTTTAAAAAGTTTTTTAGGATTTCTGGCTCCCTACAATGATTTGAAAGCTATCCAAACAGCCTATGCATTGAGAAAAGTTAGTAAAAATATTGGAAATGCTTTGCTTCTCAGCGTGGGACGCCATACGTGGTATTTAACTCCGCAACTCTGTGTTTTTTCCTTTGGGGATAAAGAAGTTCCTTCTGAAACAAAGCTATAATTGCTGTTAGCTCTGATTGAGTTTGAAGAGCCAAATGAATTTCAGCGTTGTAAACCATCAAATGTACAACTTGGAGAGACCACATAGCTACCTGAATTGATTTCCGAGCAAAGCTAATTTCTCTTCAAAAATTTTAAAATATCAAGAGCAAGTATAAAAGAATGGCTTAATAATAGTCTCAATACTATAGATATTTTTAACCATCCTCAGTAGCTAGATTTTATAGCATGGATCAAAAACATAACTGTTGTAAATAATGGTGCAGAAAGAAACATTAAGCTCATTAAAGATTTTATTTCAGCTACTAGAGATGAAGATCACCTTCAAAATGTACTTTTTGTACTTAAAAAGTCTAGAAAAAACTTGACTAAGACTATGACTAAAAAGGAGCTTGGGAACTGTTCAAAAAGTTGTATTTTTTGAGAAATGTTTCACCCAAATAAAATCTTAAATTTGCTAATAAATATTAGTTTTCATGTATTTTTTTTTGTATTTTCATATTTATAAATATAATCTATCAAGTTAAATAGTAGAAAACAATTGGAAATTATTTATACCCATCTAATTGTTTTGTTTTAATTTTCTAAAATGTGTTTTCTATTAATGTTAAGCTAGCTTAACATTAAAACAGTAAAACTCAGATTTTGCATCTAGCACTTCCTGTCAAAATAAAACCGTCAAATTTTTTTAGTACTTATTTAGGTCACATAGAATGGGAATCAGTAGAGAGCTTTTTTTTTTTTTTTTGGGACACCCTAATATATATATATATATATATATATATATATATATATATATATATATATATATATATATATATATATATATATATATATATATATATATATATGTATATATATATATATATATATATATATATATATATATATATATATATATATATATATATATATATAATTGTAATAACCTCATCCTTCGATCTTTCGAAAGATAAATCTTAAATGATCTTTTTCTTGCTGAACTGACTAGGTAGCCATTTTGAGTATTGTGGAGTATTAAACAAATAAGTTTATAAAGAAAAGAACCTAAATAATTAAAATAACTTCATTGATTTATCATTGACTTTATCAAAGCATAATTATGAATCACTGACTATCCAATTCGAAGGATTAGAATGAATTAATGAAGTTGTTACTTATAAAAATTCATTAACCATATTACATAAAATAAACTAATTATACTATACCATTCTTATATATATTATATATACTATATATATATATATATATATATATATATATATATATATATATATATATATATATATATATATATATATATATATATATATATATATATATATATATATATATATATATATATATATATATATATATATATATATGTATATATATATATATATATATATATATATATATATATATATATATATATATATATATATATATATATATATATATATATATATGTATATATGTATATATATATATATATATATATATATATATATATATATATATATATATATATATAAATATATATATATACACATATATATACTTATATATACTATATACTTGACAACTCCCTTGAAAAATTGTATAAAAATAAACTCAAAAAATCAAGAGTTACATACATAATAGAAGTTTTTATGACCAATACATATATATTGTATATGTTTATAAATACATTTTTAATAAATAAAGCAAAAATTTATAGAAAAGTAAATTAAGGAGAGTAGTCAAATTTTAAAGATTATTTAAGGGTTTTTAAGGATGTTTATTTTCCCAAACATATTTAAGGTTTTTAAGGAGGATTGGGAACCCTGGATATAAACGACAATAATCAAATAATTACATATTGAAACTTTATCAGCAAATATTGTTGTAGTAGATTTGCAGTGGATCTATAAAGGCATTCTGAGCAGTTAAATGGAGTTTAACTCATCGTTTTCTTAGTAAATTACTTAAGTGGCCAGCCGATAACATTCCAACAAGTGATATAGTGGTTACTTGTGTTATCCACTTTTGGCTGCTGCCACTAATGGTCCATTAAGTATATGAAGCAAATAATCAAAAATTCATTTATATAGAAAAAAATATCAACTCTTTTCTATCTTTAAATACATTTTTGTAATTATAATTTGAAGTTGGATAAGTTACTAAAAAATAAATTTTATCAAATAATAAATATAAATATTGATTTTCATTTTAATTAATTATTTGGAATTTTTAAAAAACAAAAAATAAAATAGCGAAATTAATTACATCTTCAAAAGATTATTTAAAGCAGATTTTGAAAGTTCTAAACTAAAGCCTTTATTTTTTTGTGTGATTTTTTTTTTGGAAATGATTCAAATGAATTTAATTTAAAAAACTAAACCAGTCGTAACAGTTGCCTTATATAAGAGATAGGAGTGTAAAAAATTTCCTTATTAAACACAATTATTCCTTCATAAGATTCATAAATGGAACATATTTCACAAAAGTTGTAACCATTATAAGATTTTATATAGTTTTTATTTATATTTTTTATTGCATAGAAAATCATTTTGTGTTATTGACTTGACTCAAAAAAAAAAAGTTGGTATTTAGTTAGTGAATTGGGCTTGGTTTTACTTCAATAAATGCCAACTATAAAAATATTAAAATAATCAAAGCAAGCTAATATTGGCCACAATTGTTTACTTGAGAATTTAAATCATGGTAAACCATTAATAATCAAATTCAAAAAAATATGTTCTAAATGCTTGCCTGTATTTCAAAATAAGAGTAATTGTTACCACACTTTTTAGGAACAGTTATAACTGTTTATCTCGAAGATGCAGAGAAAGTTTTAAAAACACCTCTAGGTATAACTTAGTTATACCTCTAGGCGTTTTCAAAAATTTATTTTGCATCCTCTCAAAGTTTCAAACCTTGGATTTTTATTATTTTAAGAAAATTATTAACTAATATACTGGTTCGATTATTTTGAATAGCACAATCTAAAAATTGTCAATTAAAGATATTGAATTCTAGTAAATAATCAGGATAAACTTTCTGTATCACTATAACGTTATCTTTTTAAAAAAAATGATTCTGCATGAAATTCTGCGATGTCAAAAATTTTTAAATAATAAAAACATGGTTCTTGATATAGCATATCAAGTATTATACTTGATATACTACAGGGGTGGGACCGCAAAATGTGAACACTTTTCTGATTGTAATAATTAATTTTCTGTTAAATATGAACTATTTTAAATGTTCAATTTTTGTTTTTTTACATATTATATTTTACTTTGTTTACATATTCATTAGTACTTTGTCTTTCGTTTTTTATCAAATAAACTCAACTACATCTAACGAGAAAATAGTTATAATAAAACAAAAACGTTCACATTTTGCGGTCCCACCCCAGTATATCAAGAAACAAGTATATAATATATATAGTATATCATATACTCAGTTAACTATTTCATTCAATATCTGTATCAATTCTGTATCAATATTAACACGATTCATAAGTTATTAAATATATACATACATACATATATATATATATATATATATATATATATATATATATATATATATATATATATATATATATATATATATATATATATACATATATATATATATATATATATATATATATATATATATATATATATATATACATATATATATATATACATATATATATATATATATATATATATATATATATATATATATATATATATATATATATATATACATACATATATATATATATATATATATATATATATATATATATATATATATATATATATATATATATATATAATATATATATATATATATATATATATATATATATATATATATATATATATAAATATATATAAAATTACTTATGAATAGTGTTAATATTTATACAGAATTGATACAGATATTGAAAGAAATAGTTAATTGAGTATATGATATACTATATATATTAAGTATGTTTCTTTTGGCCCGATCTTGCTGCCTCTCACTATTCTAAAAAAGTTTTTCCGTGGTGCGAAGATAATAATGTGAAAATTGTTCCTAAAGATGCAAATCCTCCAAATCGTCCTGAAGAGCGCAAGATTAAAGATTTTTAGACAATAGTTAAAGGAATTCTTCGAAAGATAGGTGGACTAACAAATAATAAATAGGGCTTCCAAAAAAAGTGGATTAATGCCACCAATACGGTGATTAAAGAAAAAATCTGTAAAATGATGGCATCAACCCGCTATAAAGTTCGATTTCTTGCCAAGCAATCCATCAAGCCCCTTAAAATTAAGTTGAAACTCTAATTTATATAAACACATTTAATAATAAAAAAATTGAAATAAAAAGCATTTGGCTTTATAGAAATCACAATTTAAAGTTGACCGAATTTTTCCGTGTCCACCCGATAACATGTTTAACTCAAAAGAATAATGCAGCCTATAGTATCACTTAAACAAGAAAATTGTTAGTAATTTTAATCATTACTAATTTGTAGAACGCAATATTTTTTATTAATTTTTAATAATAAAAATTTAATCAAAAATACTCAATATATTGCCTTAATTTAGTTATATATATTATATATATTAGAATAATATAGTAAACTATATTAGGCCAATATTGGCCAGTATAATATCCCCATTATTAGCGCGATATTATTTACATTATTGGCGCAATATTATACACTATATCGGGCCAATGTTGCAGTGTGAACATTTTGCCAATATTGGACAATATTGACTTTACAGTATTGTATCGCCAATATTGGTCAATATTTTGATTTTACAATGTTGGCGCAATATTGTAGCGCCAATATTGGCCAATATTGGCATAATATTGACATTGTAAAATTGGCCTGATATAGTTTACAATATTGCGCCAATATTGTAAACAATATTGCCCTAATATTATGCCAATATTGTTTGCTACTAGGGTATATATATATATATATATATATATATATATATATATATATATATATATATATATATATATATATATATATATATATATATATATATATATATATATATATATATATATATATATATATATATATATAATAAGAAATAATATTATATAATAAGAAATAATATTATATAATAAGAAATAATATTATATAATAAGAAATAATATTATATTATGACAATTTATAATACAGACATAACAAATATATATGAAAATATATTTTATTAGTTATAATAAATAAAAATAAAGCGTATTTTCGTCTATTGCTGCTCTGTCCATTCAAACAGCCCCAGTTCGTTAACAAAACTTATAACTTTAGGGTGAGGTCCGACATACTGTTTTTTACCAATGTTCTTTTCGATTTTGTTTCCTTTTTCAGGGTTCATTTTTACGATACATCTACATAATAATTAGATAAGATTAATAAATCATTATTTACAGTAAAAAAAAGAAAAAGAAAGTAATTTTAAAAATATTTAAAAATTGTATGCGAAGCGAACATGTAGAGCATACAGTAGATTATCAGGATGCAGTGATTTAGAAGAAAAGGGAAGGGTAGAAGTAGATATAGTTAGAGAATACAATGCAAGTTAGGTAATGAAAAAGATTTGTATAAACAAGTGTCAATAAACATTATCTTATGACTTACCTCTGCAAAAACTCAAGGGTTGCAGCAATCTCTACTGGATAGCCAACATTTAACACATAATATGCAGCAAAAAGAACAACCAATGTCAAAAGAGGATTTGCAAGATTATCTATAATAACATGCCGATCAACAACCAAGTAAAAACTATTACACTTGAATATGCAAGTTCCTATATGGGCAAAAAAAATTCAAAAATTCTCAATTTTTTTTTTAGAAAAACAGGCATAGCAGTGTGGAATTTCCTAACATTAAGAAAACAAAATCTAAATCTATAAATAAATTCAATAAATTTATTAAACAATTAGTAGCAAAAATGATATGTTACCAGCAAAAACAATACAAGGAGAAAGTGGAAGAGTAATGTCCTTTTCAATATCATCAACATTTGCATGCTCCTACAAGTATTAAAACATCACATAAATATATTACTGATAAAATATGCACAAAATATATTAAACTGTATTAACTTTTTCAATCAAGGAAGATAAAATTTAAAAAATCAATGGAAAAAATATTAAAATTTGACAATTATGGTAGATTTAATTTTAAGATTTTCTTCAAATATAAAAGCTATGTCAACACCAGTCAATGTTTTAAAATGATGTAAAAACCAATTGGCTTTAAATAAAAATGGCCATTTAGCCAATAACGATACTATTTTCAGTGCATTTAATCCGACTATATCAGCACGCTGTGAAGGATAAGTTAAATAATGTAGCGTTTCTATTTCATAAACATTCCACAATGAAGAGGGCAAATTGTGATGATCTTGCAGCCACCCAATATGCTTGTCCTGACTTTTTTCATTTTCATTTCCATCAAGTCTTGGCAGCCAATCAACGCATCCATAAGAATCTTTTGGCTTGACTTTTGCTTTTTTTGGTTCTTTATCCATTGCATAACTTTCAGCAGCAAAGTTTCGTTTTAATGGATTTGGAGCTTGTAGCCTATTAACATTTTTAACACGAGCCTCTAGTTTTTTCACAATAAAGCTGCTTCCCGTTCCTACTCTCTGGTTTTCAAACTTATCCTCAAGAGAAATGGGATATTTTTTAACTATTTGAAATGCAATTTTCTCCAAATTTTTACGACCTGGTTTTCTTGTAATTTTTATAATATGGTCACAAATGACCCTGATCATTGTACTTTTCTGTTTTGGCAAAAGAGGAGCATTTTTGTGGAGTAAATCCATGATTACAGCTGGCAGCTTTTCCCAGGGAACTTTAAAAATATCAGCCCAATTGTCTATAATAACACTGGAAGATTCAGATGTAGGAACATTTGTAATTGTAGGTTGGATTGAAACCGGAACCAAAGCATGAATCTGAGGAAAACTTGCAATAGTAGGATTTTTTTCTAAAAGTTACAATCAAAATGAATTACATACAATAAATTATAAATACAAATAAATAATTAATTGAATAATTATAAACATCAATAACTAACAGAGCTTTTTTAAAAGTAAATATAAAAATACATCTAATACTATTTTATTTAATATATACCTTCTTTCCATGCTGCAAGAAGCTTCCTTATTTGAATAGGCTTTAAAAATGTACCAAAGTCTTCTTCAGTAACAAACACAAAATCACCAATATTTTGTACACCTACATCATCGATTAATCGGTTTATAATAAGTTCTAATGTTTCACTAGATAAGCTTGGGAGAATAAACATTATTGCCTTCTTCATAGAATCTTTATCACACAATGCCATTTTATGATTAATAATATGTATCTATATATAGCAATTTTATACTATATATACTACATACATATTATGTATACATAACAAATAAGTTTTATCATAGCTCAATACAAAAACAAGATTTTATTAATTAAGAATAAAAACTAATTAATAAAAAAACAAAAAATGACTAAGACATATGAAAAAGACATAGATTTCATAGTTAATTAATTAATTTCCTTTTTATATAAGTAATATTACTATTATTATTACATTTGTTAATAACTTTAATAAATAAAGATTAAATTTATTGAAAAAAAAAAGTATAGACCTTAAACTTTTTGCAGATGGCTTCAATAAAATATGGATGATAAAGTTGCTCTTTTTATACCAATCAAAAAAAAGTAAGCCAGACACATTTACTTATTATAACAACATAATGTTGTTATAATAACAGTATTAAACTAACAATATTGGAAATCTTTACAGACAATTGCCTTTTTTTTAATGAATACTCTGTATTACTAGTCAATAATAAGGAAGTTAGACAAATTGACTTCCTGTTGAACAAAAGTTTTAAAATACTAATTTTAAAAGCTTTTTTCTAGACATATTATATAAATGCCAATGTTTATGCAATGCCAAACATTTGAAAAATCAGACTTTAAAAGTCAGACACAGTTATTAAATGCAATTAAACCATCAATTAAAATGTTATTAAATTAATACTATTATTTTATTATTAATTTTTTTTCCCAATATTTTAAGTTAAATTTTTTTAAATAGTTTTAACAAAAATAAATTTAATTATTTTCTAGTATTTATTAATTCTATCAATAGTTCAACTATGTAAAAGTTACTTACATTTTAAATGTAAATGCAACTTTACAATCAATTTCTTCTATGACATTTATTTTAGGATATTTTAAAATTCACTGATTGTTAGCAATTTTATATACTCCTTTAAATTATTAATTTTGTTTAAAAATTTTAAATAAACAATTTATTAAATAGTCGCTACTTACTTTTTTAGAATATCCAGGTTGCTGACCATTGGCCAGCAACCTGGGAAATCAGGGGAAATGAAATACAAGTACTTGTACTTTGTACCTACAAGGTACAAACCCTTAATCATTATTTGTTTATTTTCTTTTTTATAAGTCAAAACTTTATATTAAAAACTGAACTTTTGTAAAAAGGAGATTGATCAAACATTTTTTGTAGAGTTTGTAAAAAATGGGTTCATATAAGAATCATCCAGAGTGCTATATGGGATTGACATTGGGAATTAAAGTTTATGATGTTCATTATCTGGAAAGAACAAAATAGATCAGATGGATATATGGTGTTTTTAAAAGATAGAAAAAGAAGCAATGATCTTGGAGAGAGTTTGAGAGTAGTACTTATGTTTATAGTGTGTACCAGAGAAGATGATAATGATGACAATGATTAAGATGATGATGATGACGATGATGATGACAATGATCATCATTATCATCATTTAAATCGTCATCATCAACTGTATGCTTGATGATGATAATAATGATGATAACGATGATAATGATGATGATGATGATGAGATGATGTTTTATCCCTGGCTATGTTTTATCGAACCCGGCCCGGTCAAATATCAACCCCAGTCAATTACTAGTAGGAATCTGGAATAGACCATGGTAAATCAAAATTATATATATATTTCTTTAAATCCCAAATTTGACCACCTTATTTCAATAATATTGAAAACTGAGCAATTTATTCAATAATAATAACAATAAGCACTTTATTTTTAAAAATATTATAGCATAATTTATATATGTAAATATATACATGTTATAATATCTTTAATAACAAATATGAAAAAAATTAATTATCAGAAATTATCAATATAATTGATAGAAAATATATAATAACGATCATATAACAAACATAAAATTAAAAGAATGTAATTCAAGAAGCAAGCAAACAAAAATAAAATAAACGGGGTAGTCTTTATAAACAAGAGGATCAGAAATTTATCTAAAATCTAATTAAGAGGTAGAGGGGGATGGAGGAGAGCCTAATTAATGGGAGGGTTGGAGTTTGAATAAGCTCAAAATTTTTTTTGTTGCTAAGTACTGTTTCAATAAAATAGAAAAAAACAAACATTAAAGTATGTAAAATAATTTAACAATAAAAGTCTCAAAAATTACCAGCTTTTTCTACTACTTATCAAATAGCTGATGTTTTAAAACAAAAAAACTTGCGTTGTTCACTATATAAACTGAAAGCGGATAATTGTCGTATAAGCTTTCTGATGCTATGCATAAATGCTCAGTTAGAGAATCTTCTAAAATCTGGAAGACACCAAGCTCAGACAAATAATGCGCTTCTTTTTTTTGAACTAAAAAATGAGGAAGCTGGTTATTATCGACAAGTACGAGCACAATGACACCAACCTCAACAACACTCAATTCGCATTCGCTTAAAACTACAATCATACCAGATTTGTATAAGGTGCCTTTAATTTCGATCTTCACTGAAACCTGAGAATATTTGTGCAAACCACAGTTATGAGTTGCATCACCAATGCTATTTGAGTATGTAGAAAATAAAAGAGGATGGGATTTGTGTACTATAACTTCATTGGAAAAAAGAGTAATGGAAGAATTGCATGCTTGTAAAAGTTGATGCTTTTTACTAAGTGTTGATGTAATGTTGATGAAGTTTGGACTGTGACAAATAGCACGCTTGAAAAACTGATGCTTTTGTCCAAATCTTAATGTCCAAAGTCTTATAAGTGGGCCAAACTGTATGATAAGGTCAGGATAGTGTGCAAGATAGTGATGCTTAGGGCGTAAAGCTATATCTGGGAAAATACTATGTCTTAGAGCCAAATAACGTTCAATTAAACATTTGAGGTAGCAAATTTGTCCTTCACTAATTTTTGGAGCCGTCACATGTTGAACAATCAGTCTTAAAAGAATAACTAGTTCCCATACTTTGTCTGCTCTGTCATTTATAAACTGTCCATCTAGAAGTGGGAGAAGCCGTAAAAAACACCAGTTCTGACAAGCAGAGCCACACAACTTATGGTTACTGATTGGCTTCAGTGGGCAAGGTTTAACATCACAATCAGAATTAAGATAATGAAAGTTTTGAATTGCTTTGTTCAAACAATCCCATTTATACCATTTCTTTTTCTTAATGAAGTATGTCAAAAATATTGGCAAATCAAACTTAACAATACCTTCGAAAAGATCATGTCCAAGGGATGGAGGTAAACCAGGATTACATACATTATAGTATTTTAAAACATTAAAGACAGAGTTAAACTTTACACCCTCTACAGACACATCTTCATCACTGAGCATACTGACAGAATCTTGGTATGATAAAGAAGTGCGATACAACTCACTTTGAGCACAAAATTTTCCTTCATCAAAAGCTTGTCTATCTAATGTACAATAACGACAAAAAAATTTTCCTGTGCTAAAATTTGCAACAAAACCACCAATGGTGTGACTTCCCAAATTGTCACCAACAATGGAAAACAAAATAGTTGGTACTTGAACATTGTTTATGATGACACCATTTTTCTCAAGATAAACAAGATCCTTTATTAAAGGATCAAATATCTTTTTTTGTCCAAACAACTTGAAATCTCCTTAATTAACATCACCAATTCTAGTTGATCTGTTTTTGACCTGTGTTGCACATTAAAATTTCCAAGCATCAAATAAACACCTAAAAGTTAATGTTTAGATTTAGCAGAGCCTAAAGGATTAACAACTTCAAAAGCATATTGGAAAAGTATTAAACTAATGGGATTATGTTGTATATTCTAAACATTCCGTACTTTTTGAAAAACTCTACCATCTGTAAAATCTGAGTAAACTCCTTTCACAGATGGACTACTATTTTCAATTTGCAGTAAAAATGATTTATCTAATAAAAGTTTGTTAAGAACATCTACAACTGATACATAGCTGTAATAAGATATCTTGTTTAGTAGGTTTCGCCCAAGTTTGATTATCTTAGGTGCTATATAAGGAAAATTGGCTTTAAAAAATATTTGACGAGTATGCTTCGAACGAAGAAGACCATTTTCACCATGACACGTATTGTGCAGATTATTATTATGCACTAAAGCTATGGTTTCTTTGATTTGATCAGCACTTGCTCCAAAAATGTGCATCCTGTCTGCAATTGATGTTAATATATGACTAATGTTCATGTAATTGATATTTTGTATTTCTTTTGCTATTTTATCAATTGTAGACACTGATAAAAATAATTTAGTTTGTAACTGAAGATAAAATAAAGCTAAGGCTCTTGTAAAAGACTCTGCTTGAAAATGTACATTATTTCCAACAATTTCTTTTTGACTATCTTCAGTGTCAACAATCTCAGGTACAAATAGCAAATCTTCAATGGATACATTTATGTCTTTATTATTTCCCACAAACAACTCACTTATATTTGTAGCAAAAGGATTCATATGCTTCCTAGATTTATGGCTAGTAAAAAATGAAAAAATTTTAAATTTTGCTTTGCAACCAACATATGGGCATTGAATTGCTGTACCATCCCTAATATGGTATTTTAAATGAATAAACAATGCAGTCTGATCCTTGCATTTCGCACCACACATAGGAACTTGGCAGGACAATGAAATAACTTTATTATTTAAAAAAGTTAATCTTGCATTAAACTTATTTTGACCATGATTGCGGTAGTTTTTTTAAATTCCAAAAAGTAGAAAAGCTTTGAAAACATCCATAAACACAGCATGCAACCCTGAATCTTGGTTCCATAGAATGTAAACGACAGTTATTAATGTACGCATTAATAGTAGGTAGAGCAAAATCACACTGTTTACAATTGTACATCTAATTCTTACTAACTATTTGAAATAAATAAATAAATTACTATCCCAGCAAACACACAAACGTTTATTAGACGTCGAAACAACGTTTAGATAACCGTTTAGATTTGGTCGATTATACGTTCAGAATGAAATCCAGATTAACGTTTAGACCAAACCTCCATAAAACGTTTAGATTCCAACGTATTTTCGACGTCTATTATAGGGTTAATAAAGGTATATAAAGCGTATATTATACATATATAATGCGTTTAGATATAGTCTAATAAACGTATATGAAGCGTTTAGATTTAGTCTAAATAAACGTTAAGATCTAATTCAATAAACGAATTTAAGGGTATAAATTATTATAATTCTAGACGCTTATTTCTAGACTAATAAACATATATATATGTTTACTAGGCTAGATCGAAGCGACTAATATAAGTTGAATTATACTAAATTTAAACACTTTACATTCGCCTATTAGAATAGATCTTAACGTTTAATATATATATATATTAATAATCTTATATACTTATCTTAAATAAACAAATATTTTGTATACTTTTGTAACTATTTACAACTTTTTTACTATATTCCTTTTATACTATATATACCTATTATAAAGTTATGTAAAACCCTATAGTTGAGATTTATCACATAAATGGCGGGGGGAGGAGGGGTGGGGGAAGAGGAGGAAGGAAGGAATTTTCTCAATAATTTTAAAAAATTTAATCGCAGTAATTATTTTATCTTAGCACTAGCAATATTACAGTGACGTTAAATCCGTATAAAAAAGTCTATTTTACTCTGGTTTATGCTTTCTCAAAAATCTTTCAAGTATATCGTCCAACGCATGTTCATCGTGCACCGGTACTTGTTCATCATGCGCCCGCTCTTTGTTATTGGGCGCCGGTTCTTGATCAACATCATCATTCATACTCGTCTCCTGGTCGTCTTCCTCTACATTTTGATCATCATTTATAACGTTTTCTTTATTCTCAAAGATGTTTTTTTTTGGTCCTCCTATCCGCCATGAGGCCTGTTTTAAATATGCGGCTATAGCATTATGTGCTTGAGCTACAGACATATTGGGGAAATTGTACATTATAGAATCTAAAAAAAAAATTAACGAAGTTAATAATAAATCCATTATAAAACTTTTTACCCTCAGAATATATAAGCAACCAAACCAGTCTGAAAATAGACTATAAATAGTCTATTTTTATAACAGCAAAAAAACTGGGTTATAATAATTTGCATTTAAAATATGTGTTCAACATTAAAAAAAAAAAAAAAACATTAAAAAATCAACATTGGAATTACCAACAACAACTTTACATATAGAGGATCTTCTGAATGGAACTTTCCCCAAATTTCCTCGACCATCCATGTTCATTTGTGACATCAAAGAATTTGTAAAAAGTCGCGACATAATATACGCAGTAGTCTTTCCCAGATCTGATCCACCAATTTTCTTTAGCAAATGTAACTAAAATTAAAAAAATTAAAGTCAATTCTTGATTATGGCAAAGTCGAATAGCTATTTTTATACAATCATTATAAGTTTATAAAACTTACCAAAAGAGTACTTGCAGCAGGACTTTCACAACGAAAAGCCAACGACTTGTATTGTTCAACTGTGTCAATGGGGCCATCACTAATTTCCAAAGAGTCCATTGAGTTGTTAGCACTTAGTAAAGCAGCTGGCATCGATTGTCGCTCAAGGAGCTTTTTAACTTCCAAGATTTCTATGGTGAGTTGTGACAGTTTGAAGAGAACTGACTTCTGGAATTCTGAAATTCAGTTAAGCTATTAAAAGCATCATATCTTGAAAATATAAGTTAATAAAATTCGATCTATGCAAATAATTACAATATATAGTTCAATACAATTTTATTTATTACATTAAAACATTATTTTAATCCATATTTAAAAATAATTTTTTACTTACTTGCATTTAATGGATCGGTGCTTTTACTTACTTCATTGGATGCACTATTTCTTGATTTCACTGTAGAAGAATCACTAGCTACTGTTTTTAATGATCTGACGGTGCGGACGGACTTGGGTATTGACCTTATCAGTTGGTTTGATGGTGTTGACGTGACTGGAATTGGCAGACGTGACTGGGTAGATTTTGGTGTTGACCTGATTGGTATGTTTGATGCAGCTAACAGAAAACATGATTGGCTAGGTTTTTTGGATACAACTAGGTTATGTATTGTTGAAGGTAGTTGTGACTGAGAGGTTTTAATGCTTGATGTAAGCTTTGGATGAGCAAGAAAACTTTGACAGACTGAATTAGTGGTAGATTTAATTTGTCTACAATGTAAACGTGAACTTAGTTCGCTGAGCGCTTTTGGAGGAGTGGGGAACTTGGACAACTCTTCTAAAACAACAACAAAATATAACTTTTGAGTAAACTGTTGCAAAGGACTTTCATTTTGACAACACAACAAACTAAAACTAATTATTATTTCTTTAATGGTAATGACAAAAAGATTGACATCACTTATTCAATAGACTATTAAAATTGTAAAAGCTAAAACAAAACATTCTTAATCAGATATAAAACCTCACCATTGGAATCGTGTGGATAATTGTTGTCATCACTATCTAAAATATGAAAAAGTGATACTAAGCATTTTAAAGAATGAATAAAAAGCGTTTTAAAACAAAGACTTTTTTATGAAAGGGATCCCTAAGCACTATTAAAATATGATTTCATATTAAAAAACTTATAATTCTCGCTAAAACATAATAAAAGTGTATATATTAATGAATTTGTTTTCAAAAATGATTATAAATTATAAACTAAGATAATTCTAAACTAGAAAACAAAAATTAGTTTTTTGATATTGTCAAGATTATTATTATACTATATTTCGTGTATATAAAGACCACAAACTTTCCTTCAGTTTAATAAATATTTTTTAGAAATTGCACTAAATTTTAAGATTTCCATAAGTTCTAATTAAACTATTACTACATTTAAATTTTATTACTATTTTTTCTAACAAATTTTTACTTTCTAAACAATAAATAAAAATGTTAGTAGATATTCAGAAGTTGTTAAAGCTTGCCATTTATATAAATAATTGAGTTTTGATATGAAATATTTACGATTACAGTTACATTTAAAACAGCGTAGTTTTAAAGTGATATTGGCAAATATTTTTTGTTAGTATGAATTTATTATTACAATTTATTAATATATATATACTTATATATATATATATATATATATATATATATATATATATATAAGTATATATATATATATATATATATATATATATATATATATATATATATATATATATATATCCCTTGCTTTTTAATTTTAAATAAGATGTCAGGAGTATTTGGAGATCCCTTTAAGAACTTGTAAACCACAATAACTCCACTCTTATCATCATTATACTAGTATTAAGTCTTATTAAATGTTTTGTGTATTAAATTTTAAATATAAATAATTTAAATAATATAATAAATAAATAAAAATATAAATAATTTAAAATCACTGTCCGGTTATTTTAAATTATCAAACAATTTCACCTTACCATCTGAATTTTCTACAAAGTTTGTCGGTAGCTTTCTTTTTTTTATTTGTTTCTCCACAAGAGGTTCATCAATGTCTGTTGATGTTGTATATTCAAAATTTTCACATTCCTGAAAGCTATCTGGAAATGTAATACTCAAAATACAGTTGTGCGCTATTTGTTTGAACAAATAATTTATATATATATATATATATATATATATATATATATATATATATATATATATATATATATATATATATATATATACATACATATATATATATATATAATATATATAAATAATATATATATATATATATATATGTATATATTATTTATATACATTATTATTATTATTATTATTATATATATATATAAATATATATATATATATATATATATATATATATATAATATATATATATAATATATATATATATATATATATATATATATATATATATATATATATATATTATTTATATACATTATTATACATTTATATATTATTATATATATGTACAAATAGTATTGCATACTAAGGTAAGCAATTTGACGTCATACTGAAATAGCCTGCTGCTGGGGGCTTCAGTACATACATCGACGGAAAAATAGCCTGACTCGCAGTGGAGTGCTGCTACATCGACTGAGGGTTTGGGATGGGGCAGCAATCGTTTCATTCATCATTCTTTTTCTACTTTTTTTAAAAAAGCCGTATGGATAAAGATATATGTATATATATATATATATGTATATATATATATATATATATATATATATATATATATATATATATATATATATATATATATATATATATATATATATATATATGTATATATATATATATATATATATATATATATATATATATATATATATATATATATATATATATATATATATATATATATGTTTATACTATTTATTTTAATGACTATATACTTTGTATTAAATAAAAAAGCCATCAAAAAAGTCAACTTTTTAAATTTTTTTGAAACACCATACCTGAACAGAATTTTATTTTCACTAATTCAAATTTGAACTAGTTGGATTGAGGCTCAACTCTCTGCTCATATAAATGCCTAACATTTTTTGGAGGCCATCTAACAAATTTTTCTTCTACCCAATTGCTTGGCAAAGTCCCTTCTTCGTCTCTTGATTTTTCCTTCCAGACTGCTCGTATCCATAACATTAGGCTAAAAGTATGTAATATTTATATTATGCCTGAATATATTACATTATATGTGTATATATATATATGAATATATTATATATATATATATATATATAAATATAAATATATATATATATATATATATATATATATATATATATATATAATATATATATATATATATATATATATATATATATATATATATATATATATATATATATATACATACAATCCTCCGAAGTAGGGTTGGCATTCGGCAATGCCAACCTAACTGCTGACTTTCAGGTGTTTGAGGCAGAAAAATTGCAGACCTAAAATACAACCATATATATATATATATATATATATATATATATATATATATATATATATATATATATATATATATATATATATATATATATATATATATATATATATATATATATATATATATATATATATATGTATATATGTATATATATATATATATATATATATATATATATATATATATATATATATATATATATATATATATATATATATATATATATATATATATATATATATATATATATATGGTTGTATTTTAGGTCTGCAATTTTTCTGCCTCAAACATATATATATATATATATATATATGTATATATAATTTTTACCTGATAATTATGTGTATAAATTTTGCATTAAAGCGTCTTTTAACCGAAATCTATATTTTACAAAAGTGTAAACTTTATTTATATCTAACCTGGAAAATAAAATGATATCTTCTAAAATTTTATATTAAAATTATCATCTTATATATTAAATTATAACCATAGAAAACTAAACTTTGAAACTTGACACAAAAAAAATACCATACAATAATACTATAGCATAAAGAGCATAAAAAAAATTATTAGAATATCAATAAAAACCAATGGAAAATTAATAAATATTTATTTTATCTACAATTTACAACTACTCGTTACAGTGCAGAAACGGCATAAGGACATATCCATCTTCACATGGCAGTTTAAGCCCCTTTTTTGCAATATCCTCATTAGTCACCAGTTTTGTTTTGGTATGTTTATGGCGGTTTTCTGAATAGTAGATACCTACAAGTGCTGAAGAACATGGTTCTATAAAAAAAGGTTGTAGATAGGAACAGTCAAAAAGGCAGCAAAAATATCCATTTGTTCTAACTTCTATAATCTGAGCATAAGTGTTATTTTTAAGCAACACTATTGAGTCTCTAGGAAGTGTTGATAGCCTCCATTCTCTTTGTTTTAACTTAATATTACCTTTTCGAATATGTTCAATATTTTCAGATTCTTCAATCCTCTTAGCAACTTGGACAAGTGGGTTTTTTGGTGTCCGAACATACTTTTTTAGTGTTTGGAGAAAATTCTCAAATGAAAAAGCACTAATTTCATCAAGCGATAAATTAAAAAAGCGTACGTCATCTGCTAGGTGGAGTAAATTATGAACATTATACACAACAAAATTATCTCCATAAAACTTTTGACAGTGTCGAACATAATGTTCTAATAGTTTTTGTGCATACTCAAGATATTGAACTCGTTTATCTTTATCAGGTGAAAGCAAAATAGTAACAGCAACAGACAATGTTAAAAAATGTTTGTACAAATCTGATTTTAATATGCTTTTTAATGTAACTTGACCTGTATATAACAAGAATTGGCGGAATTCTGTAGCCTTCCACCTATCCAATTCAATCAGTCCCCGAGGACGCCTCGCAAACTCACTAGGGATGTACTTTCTTAATTCAAGGAGGTTTTCAGATATATTTAAAATTTGACGGCTACATAATCTTACTACTCTATCTCCTTTTTTCAAAAATTGAAGCATTCGTCTAACCACACCCAAACAAACTAAATGCATGTAGTCCAGAGAAAAAATGCCTAAACAGTTATTTGTTATTTGTACTAATGGTGTTGGACCATGTTGGTGACTATTAATATATGCCAAGTTGAAGAATTTATCTTCAGTGCGTCTTTCTGCATTAAAACAACCTGGGTTAACAAATATTGTACGATGATTAACTGACAATCCAACTGCACAACATCGTTCACACCCATGCAAACTGTTATGACCTTTAATATTTTTTAAAAAAGCTCTAGCCGGTGAATCACATATAAATGCCTGCAATAAAAGGGTATAAGTTTTTTCATTATAACTAAATCCATACTCTTGGAGTTCCTTAACCTCATAAATAAAATCTTGCAAAAAATCATCTACAGAGTTTGGTTTAGAATTTCCACTAAAAAGAGCGGCAATCATAGGAGTAGAATTATTTATCGAACACAATATTGGCCAAAACTGTAAGCTAGATGATTTGTACAAAGGTATACCATCCACATTTACTTTCAAGTTCAGAATTTCATTACTGTCATCTATTTCTAAAGATTGTGTGATGATTTTTCGAAGCCCAAAATACAAATAGTCACCACCACATTTTTTGTATGTAACTATTGTTCTTGTGCTTTTTACAAGAGTTCGACTGTCCTTTGGAACATCAAAACCATGCTTCCGCAAGACACTAAGCACTCCGTTCACTTGAACATGCGTCATTTTACTTGTAACTGCCAAATCAGCCAAATCGTTTCTCAAACTTTCTTCATTGCTACTATCTGATCCTACATCACCTTCACTTTCCGAGCTACTAGTAACTGAACTCAGGTTATTAGTTTCAAAATCATCCTCATTATAGATATTATCAATATATATATATATATATATATATATATATATATATATATATATATATATATATATATATATATATATTATATATATATATATATATATATATATATATATATAATATATATATATATATATATATATATACATATATATATATATATATATATATATATATATATATATATATATATATATATATATATATATATACATATATATATATATATATATATATATATATATATATATATAATATATATATTATATATATATATATATATATATATATATATATATAAATATATACACATATATACAGTAAAATCCCGTTAAGTTGGACTCTCAATGAACAGATAAACAGTATGCCTTTCTTTTTAAAAAGTATAAAGAGGATGTGTGATAAACAATTTAATACATTATTATAAAGAACGAGAGATCTCTCTAAAGGTAAATGATATCAGAAAGAGTAAAAAGAGAAGAAATATATGTGAAACAGCGAGATGTGAACCTGGGTCTCCGCGGCCAAATGTCTTAACTGAATGAGCTAAACGTTCATTCAACTAAGTGAATAGTATTATTTATTTATTATATAATTAAGAAACTATATAAAACAGAATTTACAGAAAATGATACGTATGCAAATAGGATTCTATATATCAGGAAAATGTAAAGTAATGTGAACCTTTAGTTGCTTATAATTAATATCTGGACTCGAAAACTAGTTACTTTTAATGGAACACAATAGGCTGTAGGAGCCTCAGGGAAATTATATTCAGAAATGATTATATTAGACTCAGAGTTAGCTAGAAATTATTACAAAGTGTTTAGGACAGATATCTAGTACAAAAAGCACAAGATTTAAAGCAAAATGATTTATATTATTTGAAAAAGTTGTTTTACGTACATTTCATCATAATTTAAGTAGAACTTATTAAAGCAAGGAAAACGTATAGAATTAAGCACAATGAACTCAATCTTAAAAGAAAAACTAACAGAAGAGAGGTTGTCACTATTATGAAGGTGACGAAAGATCTGTAATATAAAACATGGAGGTCAAAAAATGCTATCTTAAGTAAAAAGAGTTTGATGAACAAAAGTTACAATGGCTGCGGGATGCGAACCCGGATCTCTGCGGCAAACTATCACGTATCTAACTGATTGAACTATAGGATCTTATACTTAAATTTATATCTTATTAAAATTGAAAAACAATATTTTCTAAGATCTATACTTCGAAAAGCGTATTCAAACAAGACTCTACATACCTTTAAAATCTGCTAGAACTTTAGTAACGTGCACACTTTTAGAAAATATTAAAATAGGTTTATTTTATCAGAAATATGCTTAAGCTAAAGCATATTTTTGAGCCTCTTTTTACTATTTGCTTAAGCATATTCGAACCTGTTTTAAAAATTTCATATGCTTAAAAAAAAAAAAAAACATGTATATTTCTACCCATCATTCTTATTTTTAATATACGTAATGAATTCAAAAAACATCGTTATATATATTTATTATGATACGTTTCGTAAGTTTATTTCCGTTAAGAATTCTTTCGTATGTTGTGATCCGAAATACTTTTGTTTCGAAAGAAATTTTATTTTTTATCAATATTTCTAAAAATAAAACCATAAAAATTTAATATGTTATTATACTGAAAATAAAAATTCATTATAAACATTTTGGGATTTAAAGATGTTAATTTTTACAATTAAAATCAGTCTGGCAAACAAATTTTCTTTATAGACTTCAAAACGTCGTTTGGCGAAAATGTTTGTTTCGCAAGTGCGACTTCCAAAACCGCTACTTTCGTATGTTGCAAAATAGTTTTGTTTCGTATGTCAACTTACGAAATGCTAAATTTCGGAAGTGGCATTTGCGAAATGAACATCGGCGATTTTAAATGTTTTGTAACATTCGGTACGAAAAAATGTAATTCCTAGTTCTCAATCTCCTTACGAAAGAATGTTGTTTTTCCGGAATTGCACGAAATCCTCTGGTTAACAACCCTACTGTATACCTAATTTAAAAGTAACACAATAAAACATTGAATTTTTTTAGGCAAGTACTACTTGCTTAGTAGGTACATTTAAAATGCGTTGAAACAATAAACTAAAGAGAAGATTAACAAAACAAAAAACATATATATATATATGTATATATATACATATATATGTATATATACATATATATGTATATATATACATATATATGTATATGTATACATATATGTATATATATACATATATATATATATATATATATATACATAAAATATATGTATATATATATACATTATATGTATATATATATATACATATATATGTATATATATATACATAAAATATATGTATATATATACATTATATGTATATATATATATATATATTATACATATATATGTATATATATATATACATATATATGTATATATATACATATATATGTATATATATACATATATATGTATATATATATACATATATATGTATACATATACATATATATTATTAGGTACATGGAAATATCCGTTTTACGGAACCGAATATTGTGCTAAAAAACTGTGCCACGCTTTTTAGATTTTTTTTTAGCTAGCGTAGGGAAAACGTGTTTAGTTAAAAAACTTTTTAGAATTTGATATCAATATAGATTATTTTTAGAAACTAGAATAGTTAAACTTTATTACTGTGAGGTTTATTATTTTACTAGATGGCTTTTTTATTGAGTTTTTTGATGTCTAAAACTTTGTTGTACTTTGGGCATGAAATTAATGTCGAAGATATGCTCTTTTTTTTTTCTATACTATTCTTTTTTTTAAGTTTTTCATTTATCTATGCACCTGGAAAATTTCATTGAAAAAAAAGTTGTAGCAGGGTGTCTATTTTTTGTCGCACTTTTGGTACCTAATTTTCACTTTGCTGAAGTGGTCGCGGGAGACAGAGGGGTTAAATAAACATTGTTTATATTTGATTTTAATTTAAAAAAAATTTTCAGTTTTTTTTTTAGATTAAATAAAATGGAAAGTAGAGATATTGATAAAAATTTTCAATATTGTTTCCTATTTATTAAATTATTTATAAATTATTTGCCTTCAATGTAAAGTTGTTATGTTTCCTACTTTAAAGTTAAATTTTTTAAAAATGTAACTGACATTTGTAATATTATAACATATTTTATCTTACATTGTAAGTCTCTCCAATAACAATTGCAATATGCTACTACTTGTTGTATTATGCATCTTTTTCTAAAAAAGTCTAGGTAAAAACTAGACTTTTTTTTTTAATGATTAACTGTTAATCTGTCAACTGTAATAAATAGTATTTATATTATTTATTACAGTTGATACAGATATAATATGGTCGTATATAACTAATATATGTTAGCAACCTTATTCAACTTTTATGTATAATATATATATATATATATATATATATATATATATATATATATATATATATATATATATATATATATACATATATATATATATATATATATATATATATATATATATATATATATATATATATACATATATATATATATATATATATATATATATACATATATATATATATATATATATATATATATATATATATATATATATATATATATATATATATATATATATATATATATATATATATTATACATAAAAGTTGAATTAGTACCATTTAATCTTTTGTGTCATTGTATTATTTAATCTTTAATATCCTTGTCATCTGTTGCAGCTGGTAAGGTTTCTATATTATTAATTTGAGAGATAAAGTAATTATATGCAAGTTCATGTAACGCGTATAAATAGAGTTAGCAATCGATTGCATCAGGCTAAAATTAGAGCCAATATTTCCCAAAGACAGGCATCCAAGTGCCAAAAAATCGATGAAAAAGAAAAAAGTTAAAGCAAAAAAAGTTCAAGCGTTAGCTATCCAAATTGAGTTATGATGAAATTATATTTAATTTAGAAGATGTCATGTGTAATAACTTTATAATTTAGAAGATGTCATGTGTTAAACAATTTTAGGCAAAAAACTATATCATGAATGATATGATCCTAAACATCCAAGCCTGTTTTGTATAATGGCAGAGTAGAAAAAGTATTTAGTTTAAAAAATGACTTAGTTTACACTATTTCTTACTGGAAAGATGATGAAACGTATATGGAAGCTGGTGACCATTGCATGAAAAGATCCAGCTTGTTGCAGATGTTATTTCAGAAGAGTTACAATTTTATTAATTTTATATTATATTAATAAAACACTGTGAAAGTACAAGTTTGAAATTAAAGCTAAAAAAGTACTACAAATGAATTGCTGAAAAATACTACCAGTGTTGTGACTAGCTAAAAGAAATTTATTATTGTAATCATTCACTAAAAGCCAAGACAAAACTATATGAGATATACATTTTATTTGTTTTTTAGTTTGAAACAGTCAAAATGTTATTTGAAAGATTTAAAAATTATTAAAGGTTGGTTAATAAAATGGATATCAAAGCTGTAGAACATTGCATGAAAAAGTTTCAGCTTGTTGCAGATATTGTTTCCAGAAAGTTGACTAGATATTATTTTGTTAAAACACTGCAAATATATAAATTTGAAATTTATAGATTAAAAAACTGCAAGTACTGTGACTTGTTTAACAAAAAAAAGTACTGCTAGTGTTGTGATTTGCTAAAAAAAAGTAGCACAAGTGTTGTGACTTGCTAAAAAAGAGTACTGCAAGTGTTGTGATTTGCTAAACAAAAGTACTTTAAGTGTTGTGACTTGCTAAACAAAAGTACTGCAAGTGTTGTAACTTGCTATGTATTTTTGATAGACGGCTCTGGCTTACCTTCAGTGTCTTTTGTTAAAAATGATTTTAAAATAATTTCATAAGTATAATTTATCATTGTAATCATTCACTAAAAGCTAAGAAAAAACTTTATGAAATAAAGCATCATTAAAATAATCAAACATTATTTAGTGTTAGTAACATTTTATTTATTTTTTAGTTTAAAACAGCCTAACTAAGGTTGGTAAATACCTTGTTTTGATTACCTTTTTACCACTATTGACTGACAATAGAAGTCACTCTGAATGAGAATATTTAACCAAAAATTCTCCAATTAATCAAAAATGCTTTTTTTAAAAAAAAATGTGACTTTTACTGGGTTAGATATATTTTTTACTTCTTTGTTGTTGTTTTTATATAACCAATCAAATATTTCATAATTAAAATTTTTTTGCAATATTAGGGTGTGTTAAAACATGGTCAACCATTTAACATGAGTTTTACACTTACCTTCAATGTTTGGTGGTTGTCCAGTATTAATTTATAGAACCTTTAAACAGAAAAAAACTTTTAATTTATAGAACCTTTTTACAGAAAAAAACTTTGTTTTGGGACTTTAGGAAACAGTAGTTGTGTCATTTTAATTTTTTTTAATTTTTTTTTTTTAGGTTGGGGGGGGGGGGACATCGATGTAAACACGACTTAAATTTGTAATAGTACCACCACGTAAATTCCTGTAGAACATAATTTTATATTGTATACTAATTGAATTCATTTTAGTAAAGATAAAAATATTTATGAAAACAAGTCTTTTTTGATACTAGGGTGTATCAAACCATCACCACCACACCTACCTCCAACGTTAACATACGCTTCTCATATACTCTGGTGGTTAAATATAATTTTATAACTATGTTTTTGTGTATTTAAAATACTTATGTCTTGAAAAAAAGACTTTTGTGTGAAAAAAAAGTCTTTTTTCAAGAAAAAATGTTTAGTTTTCATACGGGTAAGGTGATGGTTTGGTGCCCCCTCTGTCCATCCGATACACCCGGTGGTTAGAGTTTAACAAAAATTTGTAGCCCACTCTTACACTTATCTTTTGACACCAAGGTATTTGTATTTCGATAAGAATGAATAAAGTTATGACAATTTAAGTGAAGAAAAACATAATTTTGACCACAGTTTCTTCAACAATTCCATATATCGAAAAATCGGTACTTAAACTGTCATAACTTTTGAACCGATTGTTCGTTTTTGATAATTTTTTCACCTTTAAAAAACTGTATTGGTCCTCTTTATAATGATATATAGCAGTAGAATATTACAACAATTTGAATTTTTTACTCACGTACCTAATATTATATATGTATATATATACATATATATGTATATATATACATATATATGTATATATATATATATACATATATATGTATACATATACATATATATTATATATGTATATATATACATATATATGTATATATATATGTGTGTGTGTATATATATATATATATATATATATATATATATATATATATATATATATATATATATATATATATATATATATATATATATATATATATATATATATATATAATCAATTGTATTACATTGCATATTTAAAAATCAATATATTTAATATGTAATATATTTTCAAATAGTTTACATATTAAAAATATTCAACCAATGTTATCTCATTGGTAGCAGGAATAAATATAAATAATAAATAACGACTAGAAAATCAGTAAATTATATATAATTTTTAATTAGTAAATAACCTCTTTACTAAAGAAGATAGAGTAAAATAGGGTAAAACTGAACACCAGAGAAAATTGAACACTTATGAAAATGTTATTAATTATAGAGAATTTTGTGCTTTATCTAATGACATAAAAATTAAAAAATTTCAATTAATAATTTTTGTAGCAAACTCAAAAGTTTGAACATGAGTATTAATTTTTTTTAATTTAATTTTAATACTGTCATTAAAATCTTGGAGAAAAAAAAGGAAATAACATTAAAGTAAGAAGATGTATTTGTAGTAAAAGTTACAATCAAGAATCTTTTTTCAGAAATAAAATTGTTATTTTCTAAAAACAGCTATAACTGAATCACTGGAAAAGTCATATTTTCAGGTAAAACTGAATGGTACTATTTTTCAAACTTATCTTTTATTTTAAAAAGCTAACAATTTCCTGTACAAATCTTTGCTATAACTTACTTTTAACAACTTCTTATACAGATCTAAATCAATTAAAAAAAAAAAAAAAATAGTAATTACTTATCAATACTTTGCCAAAGTCTTTGGCATGTTCAGTTTTATCATAATTGTAAAACTGAACACTTTTTTTTTCAAATAAACTTATTTTACTAAAAAACTTTAAGAGATTTTTTTTTTTTTAACATATTCGGATAGAGCACATCTTTTTCAACAAAAATTAAACAAAAATTATTTAAAAAAATCATTTAATTATATAAAAAAAATATAATTATAAATATAAGTGTTAGTTTTACCCCGTTTCACTCTACTTATTAAACATTTTAGAAAAATATTTTAAACAATAATAAATAATTTGTTATGTTATGCTATTACATAAAAAATGATACTTTTACTTATAAATAATAATTATACTTACAATAATTTGTATCATGAGAAAAAGTTGGCCTATTTTTTAATAACGCTAAATTTTCACCATGCTTATAAACAAACATGCTGTTCAGGGTTTGTAGCTTATATAGTCATAGGGTTCAGGGTTTGTAGCTTATATAGTCTATAACTTATAGTCACATCGAACAGCATGTATGTTTCTATAAAAATAAGCATGACAAAAATTTAGCACTGCTAAAAAACATATCCACTTTTTCTCATGGTCAAACTTTCCCATTTCTTTAATCATAGTCTATAGAAATATACCCTGGTCTGGAAGCTATTGTTTTATTTTTTTTCGGTCACGTGATCAATGTAGTTGCAAAACAAATCAGCCGTCGAAGTGAATTTTAAAAGATATATCAAAGAAACTTCAATTATAATTTATTTAAACAGTCCTTTTTAGAACTACATGTAACTAAAATATTTTAAGCAATTCCAGTTAGTGAATGTTAAAAGACATTTCAAGGAATTTTCACTTAAATTTTAGTTAAACAGTCCTTTTTAGAACTACATTAGAACTAAAGTAATCGTACTTGTAAAAAAAAGCAATCACTGCTTAGTAATGCCAGGTAGAAATTGCTGTCTTCCACAGTGCACAGTCTCAGATACAAATAAGCACAAGGATATTGGACTATTTCAAATATCTATAAGAAAAGATGAATATCATACCATTTGGAGGAAAAAGTTAATTGATTTTCTTGCTATTTACCGTCCATTAGATGGATTATTAAAAGAAAGAATAACCAAAGGAAATGTTTATTTTTGTGAGAAACACTTTTCTCCAGAAGATATAGAATTTACAAGTGAGTACATCATTTTCATGGCAAGTCATATTTTATATTATTTTACATGATTAATATATAATGGTATTGCATTGTAATTATAATGATCATTATAGTTAAAATGTCTATCATTTTAGAAATGGAGTGCAAAGTCCTATGGCTTACCTTCTCGTTGGTGCACTTCGTTAAATAATTTAGACAAGTCTTATGTCTAATTTATAAACCAAATAGCCAAGGCAACTTTTGTATTAGTTTTGGTATTAAATAGATCCATGAAGCAATGTGCAACTATATATATATATATATATATATATATATTATATATATATATATATATATATATATATATATATTATATATATATATATATATATATATATATATATATATATATATATATATATATATATATATATATATATATATATATATATATATATATATATATATATATATATATATATATATATATATATATATATATATATATATATATATATATATATATATATATAATTATTTTTAACTCAATGGTCAAAGTGACAATTAGTCATTTACATCATTGAGTTTAAATCACTTGTGTAAAAAAACTTATCTGTACTGTTGTCTCTTTTTAGAGACTGGAAGAAAAACATTAAGACTTGGTGTTGTGCCTACCTTAAATTTACCTGTTAAATCGCATCCAACTACTAAACCAACTGAAAGAAGACACTTAAATATAGTTAAAGATAGAACAACAATAAATAAAAATGCCTACAAGCCTGTATACAATACTTTTGAAGAGTTTAAAATGCGTATTCAAAAGTTAAAGTTGAATGAGTGGGAAATTAGTATTTTTGATGAAACAGTTTTGTTTAAGCACATGGAAAATCCGTTTTTATTATCAAAGTTTGAAGTGTTTGTTGACACAAGTTTAGACTATTCATGCATTGTTTTTGGTTGGTCTTTACCAGTCTGCACTGAACTATATAAATTACATTCAAGATCTCTAAAAAATATAACAATTTCTTTGCTTCTGCAAGAACTTTTGTCTTATAATATATGTGATGGTATTAGAAACATAAGTTCTACTGATTTGCTGTTACATACAGTGTCATGTAAAACCAATTTTAATCATATTATTGATGGTTCGCCACCTGAAGTAAAGACTTATTTTAGATCATCTGACTGTTTTGTTTGTGTTAAAGGACAGAATCAATGTTTAGCTTGTGAAAACTTTATTCTGAAATACGAGTTTGAAAAAACAAAATTAAATGTTCCACTTGAGTTTGCTCAGTGCAATATGCAAAATGATATATTGAATAAAAGCATTGTAATTGGTGAAGAATTAAAAAAAGATATTGCAACTGTTATGGAATCAAATGCAGAAAAACTTACACCTTTCTTGAAACTTTTTTGGGATGAACAAAAAAAAGCTGCCTGTTGTCATCCAAATGCTGTCAAGTATCATCCTATGATAATAAGATTTTGTTTGTCACTTTGCATGAAATCTGCATCAGCTTATGATGAATTGAGATCATCTAGTATTTTAACCCTTCCTAGTTCTAGAACTTTAAGGGATTACAAAAATGCAATTAAACCTTCTGCTGGTTTTAACTCCAAAGTTATAGAAGAACTAATAAAAACATCATCTAAGCTAAAAGATCATCAGAGATTTGTTACATTATCATTTGATGAAATTAAAATTCAATCTGATTTAGTATTTGATAAACATTCTGGTGACCTAATTGGATATGTTGATCTTGGAGATCCAGATCTAAATTATTGTAGTTTTCCTGATTTGAACGAGTTAGCAAAACATGTTTTTGTATATTATGTTCGAGGGTTATCTTCAGATTTGAAATATGCTTTAGCATTTTTTGCAACTAAAGATACAAATGCCAGTCAGATTTTCAAAACATTTTGGGAAGCAGTATTAGTTCTTGAAGTTATTTGTAAATTATCTGTTGTAGCATGTGTTTCTGACGGTGCGTCTGCAAATCGAAAATTTTATAAAATGCATGAATACATGGATAACTGTATTGATGAAGATTTAGTGTATCGCACCGTGAACATTTATGCACCCGAAAGATATATTTGGTTTTTTGCAGATGCTCCCCATTTGATGAAGACATTAAGGAACTGTATATTTAATTCTGGTAAGCAAATTTTTTGTCAT
>NC_061162.1:5391644-5469144 GCF_022113875.1 Hydra vulgaris
CGCATTTTAAACGTCATTTTAAAAACGCATTTATTAAAGACGTCTAGAAGATGTCTTAAAAAAAGATATCTTCTAGACGTTTTTTAACGTATAAATAGACGCCTTTTAAACGTCATTTTAAAAACGTCTTTATAAAAGACGTCTAGAAGATGTCTTAAAAATTGACGTCTTTTAGACGTCTTTTTATCTTTCAAAATAAAGGCTTTTAAACGTCATTTTAAAAACGCATTTATAAAAGACGTTTAAATGATGTCTTTAAAACGTCTATAAAAGTGCGTCTTTACCTAGACTAGTTTTAGACGTCTATAAGTGTCGAAAATGCGTCTTGTGCTTACTGGGAACTTACACAATGAGTAAATCATTGTGTAAGTTGTTACAGTCTGTAACAACTTACACAATGAGTAAATCATTGTGTAAGTTGTTACAATGCTTCAATATTGAGCTTTATTAAAAAAAAATGCTGTTTAAAATTAAAAAAAAAAAAAATTGAATTTACTTTTTCGAAAGTAATAGTTACGATTCGAGTAAAACGTTTTTTAATTACTAAATATAATACTTTTCTGTTTCTCTAAAGTATTGCTTATATAATACTTTTTACAAAATAAAAAAAAAAGTTGTATTACAAGTTTATCTTGAGAGATATAGAGTAATACTTGAGAAAATACTTTGTTCAAAATTAAAAAAAAAAAAATTATTAACATTTTTTTTCTAAAGGAATAGATTCTAGTAAAAACTTTTTAAATTACTTAATATAATACTTTTCTACTGTTCTTATGTGTTATATAAATAATACTTTTTACAGAATAAAAAAAGTTGTATATTTCTTGAGATAATTAATTATTTGCATTTTACACTAAAAATTCTTTCTTATGCTGAGTATTAGTGACAGTGTAACAGCCGTGATCTCTCGCCTAAAATTAAAAAAGACCAAAGATGCGTATGGAATCTCTGAAGAACATTTAAAGTTGCATTGCACGTTGCGAAGTCCTTACAAAGTGGCTAAGGAAATTCTTTAACTTTATTATTAACCAAGGTCAGGTCCCAATCGATGTCTACATCACTTATTATACCTCTTGCTAAGTCTTACAAAAAATCATTAACTGATCTAAATAACTACCGTTGTATTAGCATCATTCTAATCTTTACAAAACTAGTAGAATATCTTATTTTAATAATCTGTCCAGAGGTAAAAGAAACTCATCCTTTTCAGTTCGGTTTTACTAAAAACAGTTCAATTTTACATGCCAAATTTGTTATGAGTGAAACGGTTAAAACTTTACAACAACAACAACTCACCTGTACATCTCTGTTCCCTAGATGCTGAAAAAGCATTTGTAGCTACGACATTTTATTTGAGAAACTGTACGGTAATAAATAATTATTACTAATATAATTACTAATAATAATATTAGTATTATTAATAATAATCGTCATTGTACCATGAAAGCAGTGATCTGTCACTTATCTAGGTACAAGTCATATCCATTTTATCTAACACAGAGGGTGAGACAAGGACCGGTTCTGTCTTCTCACCTGTATAATATATATACTTAAAACCTATTTAAAATCATACAAAATAAAAGTATTGTAGGGACATCAACTTATGAAAGTTACACAGGTGTTGTAGCATACCCTGATGACATCCTTCTTCTTAGTTCTACCCTGTCTGGAATAAAAAAGCTTATAACAGCTTGTAATATATACACTAACGAAAATTGTATTAAGTTGAATTCTAGTAAGACCGAGTTCTTGTTCACTGGAAAAAAACAAATTGCAAACTGCACGATAACAATCGACCACCAGTAAATAAAACTGGATGAGAAACTTAATCATCTAGGTTTTATATGGGATACTAAAAGCTCTTCTGTTGCATCACTGAATCATTTAAATATTGATAATAGAATATCAAAATTCAGGGCAATAATTCAAACTCTTATTCAGTCTGGAAACCGCTTTGCTCATCCAAGCTCTATCGTCCAGCTATAAAAAACATTGGCGGTTCCGATACTTATGTATGGTCTTGAACTTTGCGACAATAACGTACTAATGCAAAAGCTTGATATAATAGGGAGGAATGCACTTAAGTCACTCTTCAATTTTTCCAAACACAGCATAAATTATATTCATTCTTTGTTTTACATCCAAGATGTATCAACAATTTAGTAGTAAGTATTAGTATTTAGAAGTATCAAAAGTAAGTATTAGTATTTAGAAGTATCAAAACAAGTTAAAAATTATTCGCATATTGAATAATAAAACAACCTCTGGTATTGTAAATTTGCAGTTTAAAAACCAAACCGCTTAGCACCCTTTTCTAGATGATGTCATAGGTCTATGCAATCGGAATGAATTCAATTTAGAGAGCTTAACGCAAAATAAATAAAAGTAAAAGTTATTGTGTTAAGAAATATAATTTCTAAAAAAGATCTTCAAAAGATAAGCTATGCAATTGAGTTCTGGAACTCATTGGAGCAAAGGAAAATATTCAAAGAAATTCTTAAAGTAAATATTCCAAAATAAAAACTTATTTCTTGTCAAAAATGTAACTTTATAATAATATACCTTCTACAGCGGATAATTAATAAATATAAAATATATATAAAAACTTTAGAAAAGATCAACGAATAAAAGTTATTCACAAGGTAACACTTTTTGTTGCATTTAAATTGTCTAAACATCAAAATAGCATTGGTCAAATTATAAAGAAAATAATTTCATTAGGGTGGTCAGTTACAGAGTGCGATCGCACGCCATTCCTGTCCAAGCCTGATACTCATCAACTAAACCAATAAAAAAATAATATGATGCAACTAAATGCAGATAAATAAAAATAAAAAATAACATTAAGTAAAAATAAAATAGCTTCAAAGAAATATCAAAAGTAAGATATTTAATACAAATAATTAAATTTTTAAGTAAGTCAAACAAATGAAAAATCTTGGAAGATTTACAAACCTAACTTTATAGTAACATCTGAGTTTTAAGGCATTTTAAATAACGTCATAACTTGTGCTATAAGATCTACGCAAAGGTGATTAAAATACAGTTTTATTTTATTTTATTTATTTATTTTATTTTTTTTTTTTTTATAAATATTTATATACAATTATATAGAATACATTATCTCAACTTGTTAAAAATTATAGTTTTGCAATATATAATTTTTTTTTAATACAACTATTACTATGGTTTACACATTTTCAAAAAAATAACTGTCACTATGGTTACAATAATAATGGTGTTACAATAATTTTTTTTTTATTAGAGTGCCATTGTGCGGAAAGAAATCGAAAGATTTGAAAAAGTTAAAGAGGAAAATGTTTTAAAAAGGATTCAAGACAGAAAAACTACAGAAAAATATTTAAAAAGGGAAATTTAAAAAGCTACAGAAAAACATTTAAAAAGGGAAATTATAATTCATAAAATAAAAGCTGGCAGTGACTTTTTAAACATAAATAATAATATTTTGTTGTAAAAATAATAATTCGTAGAGAAACGGAAAACATCACTAAACATATAGTTCTTTTATTGAGCTAGCGTGTCAGTTTAGCTCATATGTTTAGTTTCAGTCTTCCGTTCTCTACTTGGCATGTTATATCTTTAACACAAAAAAGTTGACAGAAAATGTCCGCAGTGTTTCTACGGACATGATAATTATATTTTAAAGTAATAATATTCCTGATTTTCATGGTTATTACCCTGATCACTGCCATTGGGTTGATTTTCATGTTACTAAACATGTGGTGGCATCTGCTGTTCCATATCTCACTCATGATGGTTTGAGTGAGTGTCAACAACAGTTGCGAATTAGGGTTTTTTTCCGATAAATTCGCGGTTCCGATAGAGAAAATCGAATTTATTGGAGAAAAACCCTTTTGGAACGTCAAGGAGTTATATACATGTTTAAAATATTCCCAAATTTCAACAGAGGGAGGACAGTAGGCAAAGATGTGAAGGTTGTCCTCGATTTTACCACAAGTTTTACATTTTTTGTTTTTGACAACCTGTTGCCTTGTGCTTTTGGCTAGCAATGCCGCAGAAGGTAGGCTGTTGTGCAAAAATCAAAAGAGGATGTTTTGAGTCGGTCCGCATGCGTGGGAGGTAAAGTTCTTTTTCCAAATTTGGGTCCACGGCATTGTTATTTTTATTGAACCGTTCCAGAAAAGTTCCGCTGGTACGACTGTCTTTTTGTTTTTTGCCACTTCTAAGTAAAAATGTTTTGTTGATTTTAGGGGGATGTTAAAAAGGAACCCGTTTTTGCCTTCAATATTGATTTCAATACTGAGATATTTTGTTGTCCCAGTGTTTTGGAAAATTGTTCTGTTTCAAAAAGTTCCAGCTTGGGTTTTGGTTTGTAAATTTTATAAGTGAGCTTGCTAACCAGTACTTTAAAAAGTAGTAATTATCGTGGGTGTTATCCTCTCCGCATTCTTTCAGTTGAAAAAGAGTGTTTTGAGGCGGAGCCCAAGGCTTTGCTCCTTCGGTGATAAAATTCTGAAACCCCCGCTTTTGACGGGTAGGAAAAGCGTCTCTCTTTTGACCGGATTGAAATTGGTCTTTTGCCACAGATTTTCGAAAATGGCACTGTGCAAACGTTCTATTACCCATTCGGGAACAGGCAACACGTTTGCCAGAAACCACACTTTTGATAATGCTAACGTATTTATCAACATAGTCTTTCCTCTAAGTGACAAAGTACGTAGTCCCAGAAACTTGAGTTTTTTCTCTATTTTGTTTAGAGTTACTAGCCAGTTGAAATTGGTAGTATTACTCAGTCTGGTGTAAAATGTAACACCTAAAATTTTGAAACCGGTGTTACTAGTCCACTCTATGTTGTCCAATTCCGGGTACATTTTGGGATCGAAGCCCCCAAAAGCAAGACCCTTGGTTTTTGAGGCGTTGATCACTAAACCATTTGCTTTTTCAAAAAGTTTAACTGTTTTGAAAAAAAGCGGACTGATTTTACGTCCCTGGCAAAAAATTTCGAATCGTCTGCGTACTGCTGTATTTTTAGCAGTTTTGGTGTTCCTCGTAATGGGAATCCCTCAATTCTGCTATCCCCTCTGACCACCAAAGCGAGAGCTTCGGCGACAAAGACATACAACAAAAGAGAGAGAGAGTCGCCTTGTCTAACTCCCCTTTCGGTGGGGAAAGGGGCTGACAAGAAACCGCAATTCAGAAGAGATGCCGAAATTTCTTAATACAGGGTGTTAACAAAAGATACAAAATTTTCTCCGAGGTTGAATTTTAGGAGAATCTGCAGCAGAAACGCACGATCGACTTTGTCAAACGCCTTTTCTTAATTTATTGACAAAATGAAACTAGGTAGAGTTTTATATTCCGCGTAATCTATTTGATCACGGACTAAGTGTAAATTTGAGAAAATTGTTCTACCTGGAATTCCGGAAGTTTGATTTGGTTCTATAATTTTCCCCATTACTTTTGCAAGTCTTAGGGCTAGCGCTTTTGTGGTTATTTTGTAATCAACGCTGATTAAAGATATAGGCCTCCAATTTTTAAATTCAGTGAGATCTCCTTGCTTGGGTATTAGTGAAATTATTGATCTTTTCATAGAGTGGCTGGTGGTTTTTTCTACAAAAAGTATTTCGTAAGCAAGCTCTTCAAAATCTTTTTCTATAATGTGCCAAAAAGTTTTATAAAATTCAGCTTGAAGTCCGTCATAGCCGGGAGATTTTCCGTTTTCAAATTTAAAAAGGGTTTCTTTTAACTCCGCGCCGGTTAGGCGGGTGTTTAAAAATTGTTTTTCATCATCACTCAAATGTTTAGTGATGTGTGACAAGACATAGTTTTGCTGTCTTTGTATAAATTCGTTTTGGTGTAGATGTTTTTGTAATACGAAACGAGGGATTTTAAAATCTCACCAGGTTCACTCGTCAATGTGCCGTCGTTCTTGCGAACTTCGGTAATTGACTTGTTCCTCTGTTGAGTTTTTTCCAAACTGTACAAAAATTTTGAAGGCTTTTCTCCTTCTTCAATTAGTTTTTGCTTTGTGCGAATAAACGCTCCTGGGAAATGGAGCAAGAAAAGAGCATCGCGTTTTTCTTTGATGCTATCTAAATTCGGGTTGGCATTTTGTTGTTCCCGCCGGATTTCGTTTTCAATCCTTTTGATTTGTTTTTTGTTTTTCGCACTTTCCTGAATAGATATATGTTGTAATTCTACCCTAACAAAATGTTTGCAGTTGTCCCACCATTTTAAAATTGAGTTGTAGGACCGTTTTTTAGTTTGCCAATCTTTAATTGAGAGTTCAATTTTTTGCCTATACACTTCTATTTCCAAAAGAGAACAGTTTAATTTCCAGTATCCTGGTCCTCTCCTAGTTTTACTAAAACTGACGGTTGTTGTTACGAACTCGTGGTCGGAGAAGTGGTTGGTGAGAATTTTTGTATATGTTGTTTTTTTTGCAATTTTTTCAGGGCAGTAGATTCGATCGAGTCTACATTTTGCCTTCTAATTTCGCCATGTGAACTCTTAAAATACAGATTAAATTACAGTTACTCTTGTTAGAATACTAAACATTTAACAGTCCATCGACTATGTCTTCTTTAAATGTCAGCATAATATTTTTTTAACTTTCATAGTTACTGCTTTACTATTGGTGTCAAGTTCTTAAATCCTTTCTGCTGCATTAATAGATTATCAGTCCTTATAACTCTTATTTATAGGATTTAAGTCCTATTATTATTGATTTTAGTCCTAATAAGTCCTTTTATTAAGTTCTATTAACTGTTATTTAAGCGACCAGAATTTTTAACTTTTACATTTACAACATAGTTACAAAGGGTATCAATTAATTATGCTAATTTAAATATCTTTCTACAAGCATAGCTAATTCATTTGTGCTTTCCGTCTACTTTTGGAACTTCTTAAATAATTTATGTTTAAAAATTTCACTGGCTAATTATTGTTATGAGTGCTTTGTAAAAAATTTGTTCAAATGAAGATTCAAATAAATTGATTGCCATAGGCATGTTAACTCTGAGAATATAAAATAGTGAGATTTGTTCCAGTTATACAAACTTATGAATGACATTGACGAAGTAAATATTGGAAAATGTTTTTATTGTTTATATTGTTTTAGGATTCTGAGAGCTGGAATTATGTTAAAAATGTTTAAAATTATGTTAAAAATGTTTAAAACTCTTAAAGCTGCAATTAAGTCAAAAAAGAAATGCTCTCTCTAAATAAAAGGGAGCATTTCCTTTTTAACAAAATTTTAGATGCGTGGAATTCAGTTTCAATTAAAGGTGTAACAGCTAAAACAGCTTTTAATTAATAGCTGAGTAGCAATCAAACTTAACTGCTAAAAATATATTTATTGCAAAATAATACATTCACTGGGTCTGTCTAACACCTCATAAATTACTACTACTATTACTACTAATATGTACTTAGTTAACACGTTCATATTAGTATTTTAAATATGTTATTTAGTTATAAATTGTAAATATAGGTCAATGAAGCAGGTGATGGTGCTTGATTTTTTGTTTCTGTCATTTTTTCATTATAAAATATCTGTTTTTATTCTGTTTTTTATTCTGTCAATATCAAAAATAATGTCATTTTTAATCATTAATAATGTTATTTATAATCTTAAATACAGATGTCTTTTTTTAAATAAGTACTAAAGTAGCTATTAAAAAAGATACTAAATTAACTGTAGGACAGATAGAGTGTTTTTGAATAAGAATAGGCGATGTGGCATATTATCAATATATTCTGCAACATATTCGTATTAAAACGAAGCCATCAATAACAAATATTTTACTCGTTAATTTTATTACATTAAATGTAATTTAGTTTTTAATTCTTTTAAAATTGCAGCTAACGATAAAACAAGTTTAAAGTTTTATTTACTTGGTCTTTACCATTTTATTAATATTTTTTCGCATATCTTTCAGCCATCTTGTAATGATAAGACGTTTACTTGTAAGACGTTTTCCGGCTAAGTATGAATGTTAAAGAAATTGTATTTCACATCATAGCATGACAAACTCTTGATATCATAGTGATATCATAATATGAGTTTATAAATCAAAACTTACTATTTGGACATTAAAAGAGAAAAACTTAACTTTTACTGTGCTTTGTAACTATTATATGAAATTCTCCAATAAATTAATTTTATTTCTCAAAGTTATGATCACTATAATATCATAATGATATCATTATATGATATCATAGCTTGAGAAGGTTTTTATATCATTTTGATAACACATTGATATCGCGTCTTTACTGGGATTGCTTTAAATTACAATAAAGATGGCAAAAGAAATCGTTATAAAACTTTTTTTTGCATAAAAATAGCAATGAATACTTTTACAATAATATTGTTATTTTACTTTTTTATTAAGACTTTTTAGAAATATTTTGCCGTAAAATTTACATCAAGATTTAATCGGGCACGGTACCTATTTTAACCAATTTAGAGTGTGTTAGTAATAAATAGCGAAAAACATAAATTGTTAGGCTCTTCACATATAAATCTGTGCTATTAAAGATAGCATGTTGAAGTTTTAGAAAATTTCAAATAAACACAATAAACAGAAAATTTCAAATAAACACAATAAACAACAAGTGTTTTTTACGATTACGTAAAAAATATTAACTCAAAAAATTTTTGAATGTAGTACTTTTAAAATATTTTCATCAAAAAATAAGGATGAAAAAAAACTTTTTTTCAGATGGTTTTTTTAAATCTTTGAAGTCTGCTGCTTAACATTCTCCAATTAAATTTATGTTTATTGTCTAAGAGATATGGTAGAGGCTCGTCTCACCTAAGGGACCAGTTTTAAATCACATTACCCTAACTATTAGAATTAATTTTTTTAATGAAAACCACCGTAAAACAAGAGCAGTTTAATAAAGCCCTTTCCAGCTTTATTGGCAATATCTAGTTTGTATAATAAGTCAACAAGTATTACAGACTTGATTTATATTATTCCCATTTAAATTAAAAAGAATAAAAAAACTGAAATCATCATTAATAGTAACTGATATAAGAGTTGAATATATATCAAACAACGTTTCAGTTAAACATTATAAGTTTTAAATTTTCAGGGAAAATCTGATCCATTGCATCATCTTTTAATTATACAAACAAGTATATATGTATAATTATACAATAAATAAGTATTTTGTATAACTAAGTGGTTATATATATATATATATATATATATATATATATATATATATATATATATATATATATATATATATATATATATATATATATATATATATATATATATATATATATATTTATATATATATATATATATATATTTATATATATATATTTATATATATATATATATATATATATATATATATATATATATATTATATATATATATATATATATATATATATATATATATATATATATATATATATATATATATATATATATATATATATATATATATATATATATATATAACAAATCATTACATCAAATTAATGTAATAATCACAAAATTAAACAACACTTTTGCTGTTTTTTTAAAATATCTAAACAGCTTGCGATACAAGATTTTGTTTTCATTGTATCTGGATTGTTGATACCTAAAAGTTCTGTTTGTATTTTATCAACTGTATAATAAATTTGTAGCGCTTCGCTATATTTTCCCAAATCTTTCAAACAGGTTGCAAAAGTAAGTTTTATTTCCATTATATATGGATGGTTAATACTTAAAGTTTCAGTTAGTATTTTATCAACAGAATAAAATATCTCTAAACCTTCGTTACATTTTCCCATACGTATCAAAGAGATTGCATATTTAAGTTTTGTTTTCATAACATTCAGATGGTTGCTACCTAAAACTTCAGTTTGCATTTTTTCAACTGAATTATAAATTTCAAAACTTTTCTTATATTTTTTTAATATAAACAAACAGTTTGCGATTTTAAGTTTTATTTTCAATGTGTCTTGATGGCTGATACCTAAAAATTCAACTCGTATTCTGTCAACAGATTTATATATTTCTAAAGCTTCTTTATATTTGTTCATATTATATAAACATTTTGCAATTTCATCTTTAGTTTGCAATGTATCTCGATGGTCATAACCTAAAAAATCATTTTGAATTTTGTCAATGGAATAATAAATTTTTAAAGCTTCGTTGTATTTTCCCATAGCAATTAAACAGTTTGCGATATTATGTTTTGTTTTCAATGTATCTCGATGGTTGTCACCAAAATTTTCGGTTCTTGTTCTGTCGATAGATATATACAATTCTAAAGCTTCGTTAAATTTATTCATTTTGCATAAACATTGTGCAATAAAATGTTTTGTTTCCATTGTAAGTGGATGGTTAATACTTAAAATTTTAGTTTGTGTTTTATAAACATAATAAAAAATCTCCAAAGCATCGTAATATTCACCTATAGTCTGCAAACAAAATGCATTACAAATTTTTGTATGTAGAGTATTTGGATGGTTGATACCTAAAATTTCAGTTTGAATTTTATCAACTGAATTAAAAATTTCTAAAGCTTCGTTATATTTTCCCGAAAAAGCCAAACAGATTGCGATTTCATTTTTTGTTTTCAATGTATCTCGATGGTTGATACCCAAAATTTCAATTCGTATTTTTTCAACAGATATATATATTTCTAAAGCTTCTCTATATCTGTTCATATGCCATAAACAATTTGCAATATTATCTTTTGTTTTCAATGTATCACGATGGTTGATACCTAAAAAATCAATTTGTATTTTGTCAAGTGAATAATAAATTTCTAAAGCTTCGTTATATTTTCCCATATTAATCAAACAGTTTGCAATATTATGTTTTGTTTTCAATGTATCTCGATGGTTGTCACCAAAATTTTCGGTTCTTGTTCTGTCAATAGATATATATAATTCTAAAGCTTCGTTAAATTTATTCATTTTGCATAAACATTGTGCAATAAAATGTTTTGTTTCCATTGTAATTGGATGGTTGATACTTAAAATTTCAGTTTGTATTTTATCAACATAATAAAAAATCTCCAAAGCATCGTTATATTTACCTATAGTCTGCAAACACATTGCATATGAAATTTTTGTTTTTAGAGAATTTGGATGGTTGATACCAAATATTTCACTTTGAATTTTATCAACTGAATTATAAATTTCTAAAGCTTCGTTATCTTTTCCCGAAAAAGCCAAACATATTGCGATTTTATGTTTTGTTTCCAATGTATCTTGATGGTTGATACCTAAAAGTTCAATTCGTATTTTTTCAACAGATATATATATTTCTAAAGCTTCTCTATATCTGTTCATATGGCATAAACAATTTGCAATATTATCTTTTGTTTTCAATGTATCGCGATGTTTGATACCTAAAAAATCAATTTGTATTTTGTCAAGTGAATAATAAATTTCTAAAGCTTCGTTATATTTTCCCATATTAATCAAACAGTTTGCAATATTATGTTTTGTTTTCAATGTATCTCGATGGTTGTCACCAAAATTTTCGGTTCTTGTTCTGTCAATAGATATATATAATTCTAAAGCTTCGTTAAATTTATTCATTTCGCATAAACATTGTGCAATAAAATGTTTTGTTTCCATTGTAATTGGATGGTTGATACTTAAAATTTCAGTTTGTGTTTTATCAACATGATAAAAAATCTCCAAAGCATCGTTATATTTACCTATAGTCTGCAAACACATTGCATATGAAATTTTTGTTTTTAGAGTATTTGGATGGTTGATACCAAATATTTCAGTTTGAATTTTATCAACTGAATTATAAATTTCTAAAGCTTCGTTATCTTTTCCCGAAAAAGCCAAACATATTGCGATTTTATGTTTTGTTTCCAATGTATCTCGATGGTTGATACCTAAAATTTCAATTCGTATTTTGTCAACAGATATATATATTTCTAAAGCTTCTCTATATCTGCTCATATGGCATAAACAATTTGCAATATTATCTTTTGTTTTCAATGTATCGCAATGATTGATACCTAAAAAATCAATTTGTATTTTGTCAAGTGAATAATAAATTTCTAAAGCTTCGTTATATTTTCCCATATTAATCAAACAGTTTGCAATATTATGTTTTGTTTTCAATGTGTCTCGATGGTTGTCACCAAAATTTTTGGTTCTTGTTCTGTCAACAAATATATATATCTCTAAAGCTTCGTTAAATTTTTTCATATCGCATAAGCATTGTGCAATACAGTGTTTTGTTTCCATTGTAATTGGATGGTTAATACTTAAAATTTCAGTTTGTATTTTATCAACATAATAAAAAATCTCCAAAGCATCGTTATATTTACCTATACCCTGCAAACATATTGCTTTACAAATTTTTGTTTTCATAGTATTTGGATGGCTGATACCTAAAAAATCAGTTTGTATTTTGTCAAGTGAATAATAAATTTCTAATGCTTCGTTAAATTTCCTTATAGCAACCAAACAGTTTGCGATTTTATGTTTTGTTTCCAATGTATCTTGATGGTTGATACCTAAATATTGAATTCGTATTCTGTCAACAGATTCATATATTTCTAAAGCTTCTTTATATCTGTTCATATAGCATAAACAATTTGCAATATTATCTTTTGTTTGCAATGTATCGCAATGGTTGATACCTAAAATATCAGTTTGTATTTTTTCAAGTGAATAAAAAATTTTTAAGGCTTTGTTATAATTTCCCATACAGTTCAAACAGATTGCGATACCAAGTTTTGTTGCCATTGTATATGAATGGTTAATACCGAAAAATTCAGTTTGTATTTTATCAACAGAATAATAAATTTCTAAAGCTTCATTATATTTTCCCATATCAATCAAACAGTTTGCGATACTAAGTTTTGTCGTCATTGTATTTGGATGGTTGATACCAAATGTTTTGGTTTGTATTTTATCAACAGAATAATATTTTTCTAAAGCTTCGTTATATTTTCCCATATTGAATAAATATTTTGCAATACAACATTTTGTAACCATTGAACTTGGATGGTTGATACCTAAAATTTCATTTTGTATTTTGTCAACAGAATAGTAAATCTGTAAAGCTTCGTTATATTTTCCCATATAGTACAAACAATTTGCAATACAACGTTTTGTAGCCATTGTACTTGGATGGTTGATACCTAAATATTCAGTTTGTATTTGGTTAACAGAATAATAAATATCTAAAGTTTCGTTATATTTTCCCAATTCGTATAAACATTTTGCAATCAAATGTTTCGTTCTTATTGTATTTGGATGGTTGTTGCCTAAAGCTTCTGTTTGAATTTTTTCTACTGAATAATAAATTTCTAAAGCATCGTTACATTTTCCCATATAGTTTAAACAGATTGCAATACAAAGTTTAGTTTTTAACGAATTTGGATGGTTGATACCTAAAATTTCAGTTTGCATTTTATCAACACAATAATATTTCACTAAAGCTTCGTTGTATTTACCCATTTTATTCAAACAGTTTGCGATACAATGTTTTGTCCTCATTGTATTTGGATGGTTAATACCTAAAGTTTCAGTTTGTATTTTATCAACTGAATAATAAATTTCTAAAGCTTCGTTATATTTCCCCATATAATTTAAACAGTTTGCAATACAATGCTTTGTTCTTATTGTATTTGGATGGTTGATACCAAAACTTTCATATCTTATTTTATTAACTGAATAATAAATTTCTAAAGCTTCGTTATATTTTTCCATATTGCACAAAAAGTTTGCGATGAAACATTTTGTTCTTATTGTATTTGGATGGTTGATACCTAAAATTTCAGTTTGAATTTTATCAAGTGAATAATAAATTTCTATAGCTTCGTTATACTTTCCCATATAGTCCAAACATACTGCGATACCAAGTTTTGTTGCCATTGTATTTGGATGGCTGATACCTAAAGTTTTAGTTTGTATTTTATCAACGAAATGATATATTTCTAAAGCTTCGTTAAATTTTCCCATTTCAATCAAACAGTTTGCCATAAAATGTTTTGTCTTCATTGTATTTGGATGGTTGATACCTAAAATTTCAGTTCGTACTTTATCAATAGAATAGTAATTTTCTAAGGCTTCCTTATATTTTCCCATATTGCACAAACAGTTTGCGATGCAATGTTTTGTTTCCATTGTAATTGGATGGTTGATGGTTTCATTTTATCTATATGTTTCGTTGTTGTTACGAAACATATAGATAAAATGAAAAACAAAATGGTTTCCGTAATCCATGTGATCTTTAACTTCTTTCAATTCAAATTTAAAATAATTTTCTATTTGGTCAAGGTACGTATTTTTACTCAAATTTCGATTTTGAAAACATATGCAGGTCAACTGCGTCAGTTCATGCATAGAATATTTTTCATGATCAAAGCAGTTTAGTAAAGAATAACTCATTAATAATCCAATGGCTTCATCTATTAAATATTCTTCGCTTATTTGCATGTGATTTGAGATTTGGATTATAAACTGTTTACTGATGTTTTGACTGTCGCAGTGAGACAAACAGTTTAATATCTGAAACGGCAAAGGTTTACTTTTTTCTAATTTTGTTAAAACCAAGTTAATTGCTTTTATTGCCGACTTTGATTCTTCTTCGGTTGGAAAGTTGTTATTGTCTAATATTTCTGATGGATTTGATTTATACCATTCTAAGTATTTTTCAATTGAAGTTTTGTGTATGTTTATATATTTTATTGCTTGTGTAATAGCAAATGGATGATAACCGAGTTCTTTAATTAAGTTTTTAATTTTTTCATCGGTGTTTTCTATAATACTATTTTTAACATATGTGAATGCTTCTTTACAAGAAAAAACATCAACATGGATTTTATTTACATTATTTGACCAGGTTCTCCATTGAGAGGTTATCAACGTAAATGAATTCGGTTTTCTCGAAATGTACATTGCTAAATTTTTAACACTTTCGTCGTCGACATTGTCAAAAATATACAACGTCTTTTTATTTTTATAGTAGTTATGAATTTTTTCAACGACCACTTCCATATTTAAATAATCACCATTTGAATCACGAACTTCAAATCCTAATATTTGACATTGGTTTCTCATTGAAGTTTGTAACTTTCCATATGCTGCATCTATCCAAACAAAGTTTTTATAAAATTTATAATAAATTTCACAAAATTTTCTTGCAATTTGTGTCTTTCCAACACCTGACATACCACATAAAACTATAGCTGACTTGTTTGCATCTTGTAAAAAATAACGTTGAATTTCTCGGAGTAGTTCTTCGCGTGATACTAAATTTTCTGAGTAAGGTTGAACAACTAACATAAACGTAAAATTAGTTAAGTTATGAAAACACTTTTCATTAATTGAATAAAAAATTACTTTTTTTATTTTCTTATCATTTTTATTATTTTATTATTTATTTTTGATAGCGTGAATTATGTTTTTATTATAGCTTGTGTTATATTTTTTATTTTTTATTTTTTTATTATTTAGATTACGCTACGCGTAATTTAAACATTTGTCATTTCATAAAATTATTATTTTTTTACATTACTTAAATTATACTTTTTTTAAGGCAAACAAAAACTAATAAAAAAACATGATTATAAACTTTATAGGTTAAACGTCAAATTTATAAATGTATATATTTATATTATTATTTATTACCATTTTTAGTTATATGTGTTTGGTCACAGGTTACTGTTTTTGTCAATATATGAAACTAAAGCAATATATGAAACTAAATACTTAAAAACTATTTCTCGATTAACCTTCAGACCACATTTTATAAATTCTTATAAATTGAAGAGCGAACAACTGATGCATTCGAACTGTCTAATCATTTCTACTCAATCTTTTTTGTTGTTTTGATGTTAAAATTATATTAAGTTTTGAACGTCATCTTTTTCACTAAAGTTCAATGTATTTTTTGCAGTAAAACTTACATTTTATTTAAATAATCTAATTTAAACATCGTCTGAACATCGACAAATGTCGATTATTGTCGTTAATTTTACACTACTATTCCACCAGTTCTTTATGTTATAGCAAGTATTCGCGTTAATTTTTAGTCGTTTTTTAAACATTTATATAAGACCAACGTTTAGATGGAAGATTTAAGATATTTTTTACAGATGGCAGATATTAGGTGTTGCAAGCTTAGCAATTGCTGCAGTCAGTGGTTTAAGCTTAAAACTTTTATATTTTTAAGTTATTTAATGCAAAGTAGTAGAATAATATAAACAAAATATTGGTTTTAGTTAAGCTGTGGTGTTCTAAAATAAAAGCTAAGTTGACTTAACAAAGATTTAATTTTACGACATTAATTTGATTGAACAATTAAACCGTATTCATTAAAAAGGAAAATGCTTTACATGAAAACCCATGTTTTTATAGGATTTTGTCTCACTTGCTTACAAATTTTTGTTAAAATGACAAGCATTTCAAACGGTATTAAACTAAACTTTATTGGAAGTTAAATAAACTGGCAACTGTATCAACAATAGCAAAAGCCCGTTAGTTATATTTTGAACAACTTTAAACTTATCTCTGAATAATACTCTAGTATCTCACGAGTAAGATCTGTTTTTCCACTTTTTAAAAGTTTCAAGGTTTAGATATTTTTATGATACTCTAAGACTATGCAACTTAAGTTTAACAACTATACTGTTATTAAGTTTTATAGTTATTTAAAACAAAGGCATCTTTGAACGAACAACTGATGTCTAATGATTAATGGATAAAAAGCACATTTGTCCAAGTTCTAAATCAAAACTAAAATCATATAATTGTCACATAACTAACTTTTCCCTTAAAAAAATATGCAAAAAGTTCAAAAAAACCTTGCGGGGCGTCATCATTTTTCAGCCAACTTTTGACCCCATTACCCCTTTTTCACCGCTTGTTCTTTTTCCCTATACCCCTTGAAAAGGACGTCATAAAAATCTGCCTCTCTGCATTAATTTAAACCCCCGAAGAAAATATTTCATTTCGCAATGATGTTTGAATCTGCTGCTACACCTTTGAAAAATAAAGTTAAAAATATTCTTATACATTATCTTCTTAAAAACAAATATTTTCATGTTAATTAAACTAAAATAAAAAATCTATAAAGTGACATCCTTTTCTAACAAACTCCAAACCCCCACCCCCTCCTCCTTATTCTTTTTGTCCTTTTTATGTCGAACCCCTCCCCCTCCCTATTTGGATGACGCCCTTTATGAATGGCACCTTTTGCCTTTATTAGAATATATCCCATAAAAATATATTTCATATATCTTTAATAGATAGAGTTTTTATAGAAAATTGAAATAAAATCTTATTTCTATGACGATCATTTATAATGGTCTAGGATGCAGATGACATAACTTTAGAAATCAGAAATTATCGAGAGAGGAGCAAATCCGAGTTTTTAAATTTTCCACTCGACAATATGTTTCGTGTTTTTTTAATCTTGTCAATTTTTTTGAATATAATAACATAACTACAAAAAATCAAAATAAAACAGCTTGAGCAAAAAAACTACCAATTATTAGAAAAGTCTACTTATATCACATACGATCCTGAATAAAACGTTATATAAGTAGATTTTTTACATTTTATAAACAATATATATAAATAGAATATATGTTTACATGTACATTGTTTATATAGAGATGGTTAAGCGCAACAAAGTTTAAAAAAAAAAAATGGTTTATATTAAAATAAAAAAATGGTTTATATAGCGTTTCTTTGGAAAAACACTATAATAAAAATTTTAAGTGCTATAATAAAATTTTGAACTGCAATTACTATATTCACTAAAATAAAAATTTTTACTATAATAAAATTTTTAATTGTTTTCAATTTTTTTGGTTTAGTGGCTTTTGCTTATAACGTATTCGAAATACGTTATAAGCATATTAAGGGGTTTTGAAAAACAGCTGCAGCATATATTTATAGTAAAAAAATAAATTTAGCAAAAAAAGCTTTTTATTGTCAAAAGAAAGTTTTGAATTGCAAACTGCTTTTTCCTCATGTTTACAAGTAGAAACTAATTAAACAACGCCTTCGAAGGTATCGTTTTTTCAGTTTGGTTAGCAAGTGCATGATCATGCACTTGCTAAGCAAACTGAAAAAATAAACCATTGATCCAGCAGAAGTAATGTTAACGAACTTTTTAAATAAGCAGTTTTTTTCTGTCTTTTTAAAAGAATTTTTTTAATTTTGCTCCATATTTTGAGCCCAGCACCGCTTTTTATGCAAATATTGATGAAAATATTTTTCCAATAGCAACAATAGAAACTCAGCTGAAAAAGCTAAATAATTGTAAAACTGAAGGAATATATAAACTTTATTTTCATATGCTAAATGAAACGCACTCTTCGATTTCCACTTTCAAGTTCTAATCTAAATTGTTAAATGATAGCTTATATTACACCTTACTACAAAAAAGTTAAAAAACACTAACCCTTTTCTATACAAAGTGATTTAAAACTTGTTAAAGATGCGATTTTTAAACACTTCCAAATAACTATTTAGACGAAAACCAACATGACTTTTCCCCTAATAAGTCTTTATTTACTTATGCTATGAAATCGCGTAGCTATTATTGGTATACGTTTTAACAATGCTGTAGTTTTTTTGTTTGATTTACCAAACTGGTCAATCGCTATTTTTTAAAACTTTCGTGTTTATGGCTTCAAAGAGCATATCTCCGATGGATAAATACAATTCTCCTCAACCTAAACCAGCAAGTAAATTTCCGAAAATTAGATTTTTATTAGCTGTACGTCCTCCTTAGTAAAATATCTCAGCGTTTATGTATGTACCACTGCTGTTCCTTACTTTTATTTAAGACATTATTCTTGTATACGCTTAGCCATGATTAATTAACATGGTTTTATTGTTCAAAATTGTTTTCTGTTTGTTCATACATTTTGTGACATCTGTGTATGAGAAAGTACAATTTTTTTTTTTTTTTTGCATCAATGCAAAAATGCATTATGTACAAAATGCATTTTGTATATAATTGATGAATTATCAAATATTTACTGACACTGAGGACTGTTTTAACCTATTTATGAAATCTTAAAGATTGTTTGATAAAGTTTTCACTTTTTTCAATTTAAATTATTATCAATTTTTTATTTAATATTTTAGCTATTTATTCTATCTATAAACGTGGTTACGAAAAAATAACATTAAATCAGAAAAAACGACCGTAAAAAGCCTCACTTTCAAAAAAACTTCTATAAAACGTAAACTATTGTATTTAGATTAAAAATATAACTTTAATTGTATATAAAAATTATTATTTTTGCAATATACTTTAAAAATATACAGCTTTTTCCTAAAAATAAAGATATCATCAAAAGTTTAATAATTGAGAATCTCAAAGTAAAAAATATGACTGTTTCTTTCCGTGAAGTCTTTATATATGAATATATACACACGGACATAAACACACATATAAACACTCACACACAAACACGGTAGAAACTATCACTTTAATAAAAAAGTTAAAAAAAAGAAAAGGTTTTCTCAACAGTAGCATCTCCTGGACTCGGGAAGGCAAATATATGCTTAAAAAATCTATTATACATATGACAAAACCAATATACACCTATATTTACACACGACAAAACTAATATATACCTACATATAGACATGATCGAAATTATAAGGGCCACACAAATACCAAAAAGATTTTGCTACGAGTTTAAAGTTAAAGCAAAAATATCCTTTATCATTTAAACTATATACAACTACGATAAGTATAATGACTATAATAAACAAACAAAATTTAACTAATCTAAAAAAAATTTCCAACTAAATATAACTATTTACATTTTTAGCAAATAAGTATATAATATATTAACTATTAGAGTTGACCATTTTCTTTTTTAATTATGTCATTTCTACAGTGATCATAAAATAAAAAGCTCAATCAAAGTCGGGGGGTTGATAACGCTGTGAATTTACTTTGGCTGGTATAAGCGGTAGTGCTCTTTTTTTAGGTGGCACATCTTTTATATAGAAAGCAGAATTATCTATATATCTCGCTGACCATTTATCATCGTAATCGTTTGAGACATCGAGTAAGCTCACTTTTTTAAGTGGTGGTACAAATGCACCATGATATCGTCTAAAAAATAAAAATAGAGTTAAGTTTTAGATATTTTTTTAAAGATATATAATATATTAAAAAATAATATATTAAAAAATAATATATTAAAAAACAATATATTAAAAACAATATAGTGAAAAACAATATAGTAAAAAAATATTTAGTTTCTAGGGAATAAACTTCTTACTTCGGTCCTTTTAATTTGTTATAGAAGAGAGCGTTCATCCAATTGGTAAGATGGATAACATCGTCTAAGAATGTCACACATCAAACCAAGTTTCAAAAAATTTTTATTTTATATGTTAATGTTTACCTTTACATCATATTTATTAGTTTAAATATTGTTTATTCCAATATATAATCAATAAAGTAATAGATGGTTTTAATGGCTGTGGTTGCTTTTTCAACCAGAAAATTTTTGATTTCACCTTAATTAGAGATGAAATACTTCTAAATTACAAGGTTGATGACGCCAGTGGAGACAAGGGGTGCCTATGCCCACCCCACACCTCCACTTTTTTTTAAAAAGACTAATTTTTAAAAAAATTGACCTTTTTGCCCCTCCACTTCAAAAACTGTGCCTTCGGCCCTGAATTAATACAGACGACAGAACTTATAATTTATTTTATTATATTCTTTTTGACAACTTTAATGCTAAAGTTCAACAAAATATTTCATTTTACAATCAATTTAATTTTCGGGCGTTAAGTTTTTTAACTATAAATAAAAATGTATTTTTTGTTTATAAACAAATGAAATTAATTTTTGTAATTACAGTAATGTAAAGTAATGTAAATTAATGTAGATTTAATTACAGTAATAGTGGAGAAGAAGAACTTTTATTTACATATTTATTTAAGACTTATTTAAGACTTCTTATTTATTTATTTTTAATAAACCTTATTCTCTTAACTAAAATTTTTAATAAATTTTTTTACACTACACTTTTAAAAAACGTTGGACTTTGTTCGCCATGTTTTCTAAGCACAATAATATTTCACAACTAATTAAAGTAAATTAGATTAAAGATACATAGGACACACCAAGTCTAGTTGGCTACAGATGTCAACACAGTGTGTTTCAAGACTTCCAAATATGTCTTTTAAATTTTGTCTTTTCTTTGACTTTTTTTACTTTTTAAAACTGTTCGTTTATTTGCTGACTAATAAAAAAGCACGATGTTTAGTTTTTTGAACTTCCTACTAGTTTTCTGTAGAAATGATTCTGGTACTTAAGGAACATCTTGATTCGATTGGAAATTCTATGTGACAGGATTGGTTGAAACTTGAATAAATGAATTTGTTGAAGTAGAAGACAAACAACTAAAATATTTTTCTCTTAGTATGTTTAACTGTTGTTATGTAATAAGCAAATTTAAAGTGGAATCTCCATCATTCATTTGTTGCAATCTCCATCATTCATTTGGTCTCAAATGTTTTTCGTTTTAAAACTAAGCTCAAAACACAGTAGAATATTTTTGTATCAATAGATTCAGTCAGTTCTATTGATTTTTTTTTTTTTAAATGGTTAAAAGTAAGACAGTAAATTCTTTAAACTTATTATTAATAGATGATTTGTAACTGTGATGAATCATTTAGATGGTTTGGATAAATCATTTGTAACTGTGATGAATCATTTGGATGGTTTGGATAAATCATTTGTAATTGTGATGAATCATTTTTTATTAATGCTACATTGTTACATTGTAGTTGTATATATTTTACAACTACAATGTAACAAGTAATCATTCAAAATAACTACATAAAATAAGTATACATAGTTGATATCTAAAAAACAGTCCTACTCTACCTCAATAATTAAAGTAAAATAATATAAAAAAATAAACCTCCAATAAAGATATCTCTATTTTATTACAATTAAAGTATTTTGTAATATACTGTAAGTTTTAGCATCTTGTGAAATGTTTTAAGAAGTATTAATTCATTAACCTTTTTTTAAATATTATATTTTTTTAAAAGAGAAAAAAATTAAAATTACTTATACATGGTTTTAGGAAGCTAGCAGAAGGCTGATTTCAGTCTTCTGCTAGCTTATGAAATTAGTGTTGTCAGCAAGTACCTTTATACAAGATTTGTCTTACACGTAAACAAATCTGTTCACTTTGTAATTGATTTAAATATCATTGGGAAAGTTATTTTTAAAAATTTCTTTTTTTAAATTTAATTATTATATTTTTTAATTTTGTTTTTAGAAAGTTTACATTATTCAAATTTATTAGTGTTTTAAACATAAAAAGTATTTTGGTAAATATTTAATGCTTTAATTTGTTCCAGTACTGGTTGAGCATAAGTAAATTTGTCTTTTTTGCACAATAGTATTGAGGCATGTTTTTGAGGTAAATATAAATTAAAAATTTGATATTCAGAACTCTTTCAATAGTTATGTTATCTATATTAATTGTTAGAGAAATTAGGGGTATTTGTTTGTTGATTGGATTGAAATTTTTTGATTGTTGTTGTGGAGTAGAATAAGTTTATATCATCAGTTTTAAAGCTGAAGGTAGTTAACATAAATTAACATAAATTAACATAAATTAGAAACAAAAGGGGAGCACAAACAGAACTTTAAAGCATACCTATTTTTGATTAAGTTTGAGTTGTTATTAATTTTTAATTTTTTTAAATGTTAAATGAATAGCTAAGATCTGCTTGTAAAATCAATGATTTGCTATGCTGAGTGTCGCTTTTGAAAACAGTATAATATTGTTTTCAAAAGCGACACAAGCAAAATTATTAATAAAGTCCATTTTAAATTATTAGTAAGTTCTTATATTATTAGAACTTATTAATAAATTTGTTAGTATATAAGTATTTATATATTCTATTGTAAACTAGTCTATCAAGAAGTTTTGAAAATACATAAAGAATTGAGGATTGAGTTATTTAGAGAGTTTTTGCTGATTTGTATATTAATACAGTTTTAACATTTTTCTGAAACTTGTTTTAAGTGATGAATTGAAAATTTGGAAAATAGGGCTATATATCTTATACCATCTAATACTACTTTACAAGTTGTGTTATCAATACCTGGGGATTTGATACATGTTGAGAGATTTGATAGCTATTTCATTTGTTTAATTTGCTGAAGTTTAAGTAGCAGCAATAAATTGATAAGTAACTTTCAAGTTAATTTTTTAGGTATTGAATTCTAGGTGTAAGATCAGTTGTTAAATTCATTAGAAAGACCGCTCTTTTTGCTTAAATCTTTTTTTATTAATGGTTATTCTAAAAAGTATTTTATCAGAAATAACTTTTTTTTTTAATTCTTTCATAAAACTTTATTTTCTAAATTTCTTGAAAGATTTTTTAGATTTGATTTTTATTTTTTTAAACCAAAAAACAAATTAGTTTTTTTTTTGTCAACCACACTTGTTGTCAACCACATAGTTGCTTAAAAAATAGAAAAGTCTGACATTTCTACAATTCTGTAGAAATCTTATTATGTGATTTTTTTTTTCAGTGTATTATTAAAAGAATAACTTATATGATTGCTGTGGTTAAAAATAAACATAATTTGTGGTTATTATAAAAAATAAACACGGGTTGATCAACTTGTTTTTCACTCATTTCATCTTCAATTTTTTTCAAGCAATTTAAAATATAACCTTTAGTTTGACATTCATTGTTTGTACCAAAATAAAATTTGCTTCAACATTTCAAACAAAATAAGCGCCATCTTACATCCTACTCTAAATTTTTATACAGTTTGTGGTTGAAACAATCAATTGACAGAAAAGTAATAAGTAACAGTGGTATTTACTCAACTAAATGTTAAAACTGCTTTTTTAGCAAAAACATTTTTAAATTCTAGATTTAGTTCAGACCTAGTTTTATCAAGATTTCTACAAGCACTTAACTTATTAGGTCCAAATAGTAAAAAATATTTAAATATTTAGACTAAATATTTGCTTTGCATAAAAAATGTCATAAATTAGAAAAAAAAAAAAATTCTTAGTTTGGCCTGTTGAAGCTTTGGCTGCTGTTCTAGTCAATATCTCTCAATGATTCTTAATGATTTTAGTATTCAAAATTACGCTGTCTCGTCTTTTTTTTTCAATCTATAATATACTCGGATACCCACTATTAAATTTAAGCAATGAATTGCCATTTTTTAGCATTCATATTTCAGCCACTGTTTTCATTAACTTCTTCTGTCTTATTTGATGACCAAATTTATAAGTTATCAGTCAATTATGGTGTATTGGTTTCTCATTGCTCTTTGCCATTACACTTCTAACTCCTCTTTTTCTCTTATATCTTATCATAATTTTTTTTAACATTAATAAGTGCTACTTTTAACGCCTTTATTTATTCAATATAATGAATATTTGCTTTTAAGTTTCTTAAATATATTAATTCGAGTGTTTTTTATTATTACATCAAAGTATAAACTTCAAAAATTTAGAAAAAGAGAATTTTATTTTTGACATGAAAGTTTAATTTAGACATAAGGGATCATCCATAAATTATGCAATACAAAATATATTTTAAAAACAGAAGTAGTAAATATTGATCTCTTTACGTTGTGATTTTCCTTAAACTTAATGAGCTATTTTGGGCTATTTAAATTAAGACTCTGTGAGGGTAAACTTTTGATGTTTTTGTTCTGTTTATTGTGAAAGTTTGCGTTATGCAGGACGAAGGTTGTCATAAGAAGTGCTTATTATGTGATTATTATAATTATATTATTAATAAAGTGCCTAATAAGAACTCTGAATTTAAGTCTGATAAATATGCTTAGTAAAGATTGGATATTTAATCTATTATTTATGCTCATAAAATAAAAAGCAAATTATGGGCTTTAAAAATTAAAAAATAACAAGTGGCACAATACTATAAATAAAAAATTTTTTCTGAATGGTTTTTCAAATATTATTTGGATACTGAATGGACTAAATCAATTAATAAATTAGGTAACTGCCAACAAGTTAGAGAATTAGGTATTCTGATTGGTTTGATTTTGGAAACACAGTTATAAATAAAATTGGTGCCATCATTTATTTTAAATTTTTTTTATACCTGTTTAGTAATTTTTTCTTCTGTTAATATTTTAAAAATTCGTTTTGCTGTTTTAAATACATTTCTCCGTTTTGTTGTTTTAAACACACTTCTCCGTTTTGAATAAAATATAACATATGGGTAAATATGAATAAAATATAACATATGGGTACGCATAATGCTTATATATGTTATATTTTACAACAAAGCCATACGCGCGTATAGCTTTGTAGTAATAATTTTTTAAATAATAAACAGATTTTTTATCACAATTACTAACACTTAAGAAAACAGTTTGTGAGTTTTAAAGTAATATGGTAAAAAAAAACTCTTAAATTAATACTTAAAACAAAGTTTTCCCTGCATATTTTAAGGGTATGATTTGCAAAAATTTTACAGTTTACTAAAATGGAATAAATTACTTACGTTCTGTAAACTCTCCAAAAATAAACCATCATGCACATTAATAAAATCAAACCACCAACACATCCAACTAATGAGAATATCAATGTTGATTTACTGAAATGCTCTCTGGGTCCGGAAGATGCCAACATACTTGAAACTTTAGAAATTAAAAAAAAAAAAACTTATTTCAGAAATTTAAGATCGTTCAAATAAATATTTGACTCAATAATTTGCTGATGGTGATTATTGACTAAAACTCTAGTTTTAATAGGTTAAATAAATATATTTAATTTAGATATTTAACATACCACAAAGTTTGCAAGAGGCAGCACATTTGCTAGCAGCATATTCTCGATCATCAGTACAAAAGCCAACTTGATTGTTAACTAAAACTTTACAATCTAATGAGTCATAGCAACCTATAATAAAATTAATAAAAAGTCAAAAAACTTAAAACCTTTAAAACTTAACTTATAAAAACTAGTACAGCAATAAACATAACATCATCACCATTTTGGAAGTCATAAAAACCTTTGTGACTTACAGGTTACATTACACCACATGGGTCAAAAAAATTTTTCTAGCTACATGGTTTCAGTTAAGTCCCAAGAATAAAGAGAGTCTTTTTTTTTATAATATCAAAATTTTCTACAACTATATAATTTTTCTTTTAAATGGTTTATATTATGAAAAATAACAACAACGACAACAACAACAACAACAACAACAAATTCATAATAAAAGTAGAGAAAAATAAATGACAAAATTCTATAATAGACTATATAACATCAACAAAAAAAACACTTACCCATTATCTAAATTTCATTAAAAACTCTATCATATATACAAAATATATGTATATTTATACATATATACAAGATATGAAAACAAAATTAACCTTATAAGTATAAGGTTAGAGATAGAGATTATAATTTAAAACGAGATTATAATATATATTTAAGAATATATACAATGTAAATATATTTGACAAAGTCAATGGCTGTAGCAAGTCTTGCTACAGTCATTAGGAAAAGGTGCCTTCCTCTTGCTAAGCAAGAGGAAGGCAAAAATTGACCTACCTACCGAGCCTCATTTAAAACGTAATTTATCATCGGAATTATACAAAAATGGCAATTGTCAAAAAAATAAATTTAAGTTTTATTTGCTAAAATGTTGAAAAAAGTTGTTAAAAAAAAGTGATCCCCGTAATTAAATAGAGTAAAAAAGATTTTTTACTCTATTGAGATATACAATAAAAGTGATCCCTGTTATCAAATAATGCAATTTTTGCCTCCCTCTTGCTACAGCTATTGACTTTGCCAAATATTTTTACATTGTATATATCCTTAAACACAAAATAAACTAAACTAAAACAAAATATTAGAATATAGTTTAAATTAAAGTTGTTTTTTGAAAACCTAGTAGGGTATTTATAGACTATATATACCCAGTGGCGGATTAAGACTTATTGGGGCCCGGGGCTATTATATATACCTAAAAAACACGAAATGAACTATTATTTGCATATCTTAAAAAAAGTTCACAAAATTGATTTTGACCATAAATTACGTAAAGCGAAATTAAACTTATAGACAATAGACAAAGTATTAAAAGTTTTCCATTGCAGTGTCTTTATTTAAACCAAAGTATATAAAAAGCCTTTCAAGTCCAGCGAAAACCGCCGCACAAAAGAGCAAACTGATCTCCTACTTATATTTTATAAATAAGTTTTTCGTTGCGTAATATATGGACGATCCCTATGTACTACTATGTATTCAAATGTATTTAGATTGTCATAGTCATTTAATACAATAAGTTTCATCTTAATAACAAATCAGACCGATTTGTTATTAAAATGCAATTTGTCTTTATTTTTGCTTGATGAATAAATTTCTTCCATTACTTTGATTGCGCGTTCTGAGCATTAATTACTTCTGGGTATTTGTAGTATGGATGGCTCTTACTTCCAGTGATTTTTCAAAGAGTTTAAAGGCTTTTTGCATGGATTCAGTATTTCAGCTAAGTTATTTAAGTCGTTTTTGTTGTTCAGTTGGTCTGTAAACCAATGGTCTGCCAACCCATACTCGCTGCATACTCGCTGCATGGGTGGCAGACCATTGGTCTGTAAACCAATGGTCTGCCACCCATACTGCCTACACCCATATTGCTGATGTTGGGTATTTTCTGAAACCTGATCAATGGAAAATGTCCCTTTGCCTCAAAAAAATCGGATCACTCGAGTGAGATAAAACAAAAATTTCATATTATCTCTCCAGCCTGGTGTTACGAGAATTACTTCTGTTCCGTTATCAAACTGTGTTTTCAGTTGTTCGTACTCCTTCAACAGTTGAGATGCAAATAGATATAATCGGTGCTTGGCAATTGTGTTTTAATTCCATTTCTTCATCCATCACCAAACGAATTGTATCTAATACATGGTGTTGACAACTGACAAACTAGGGTTTGTTCGTGTGTTTCTCTGTAAACATTCGTTGCAATATTACAACAATACCATTCTTTTTTCCAGTGTTAACGCCGTTGGTATCTACAACAGTTATCTGTATTGAATTCCATAGGTGAAATTTATTGAGGACTTTTGAAATTCCTTGAGCAATACTTAAAGCCTAAGGACTAATTAAGCCTAAGGAATAGTTAAAGCCTAATTTGAGTCTCTTCTTTCATCTTTAAGGACGACCACTTGATAATCCATTTTTTCGATATGCTTGCTATCAAAGTGTAAGGACCTTCTTTCCATATGCAACTTTTCAATCATTTCTTCTTTCAGCTTGATTGCCTCTTTGATTGTTGACTTGTAAATAGCTGTTTGACATAGAGTTGGGATGTCAATGCCTTTTTGAGCCAATTGCTTGCATATGTTAGCAGCTTGATTTATGACACAGGAAACTAATTTTTTAAAAAAAAAATTAAAAAGTCATAACCCATTGGGTATATATATACAAAACGACAAACCCCCTCCTCCCACTAATAGCGTGATTTTATGGACTACCCTTAAGCCATAGATTATGGCTTACTTTGTAAAACAAGGTTAAAGGCCGCGTGAATATTAAAGCAATTGCTTTAGTAATTGTTCAGCTTTACGTGAATAAAAGTTTCAGAGATTTTTTATTGATTTTTTATTCACGTAAAACTAACTAGTAAAAACGCTGAGTGAAAACAATACAACAAGACCTCTTTAAAGTTACATTTGTGCGCGCGCATATTTTCACAATATATACTCTTTAGGGATCATCCATAAATTACGCAACGCTAAATAAATATTAATATACTTAATTTTTATGTAAACTAATAAGTTTTAATTGATTAAAGATGCACTTTTATTTAAAATACTTATTTTAAAAAATTCGTTTAATACTTTAATTCATTGGTTTTAAAACTAGTATTTGTAAATGATCGAGTGGTATTGGATACGTTTGGAGGGTGGTTCTGGACAACTTAATCCGTTTACATACTTAAAATGAGCAACTTTTTTATATAAATGTTTGAACATTCTTTCATGCTTAAACATTCTTTTAACTATGTTTTTTTAAACTTTATTAAAATTTTTAGAACAACTTTTTTTTGTCCAAAAGTTTGTTCTAAGGAAATTCTTCAAGTTTGATTTGCATAAGGGATCGTCCATAATTACGCAACGCAAAATATATTTTAAAAGGAGATATTAAGCTCTTTTACGCTGCGATTTTCATTAAACTTAATAAACTGTTTCGATTTATTATTTAAACTAAGACTCTGCGAGGGAAAACTTTTGATCTATTTTATTTTGTTTATTGTGAAAGTTTGTGTTACGTAATTTATGGACGATCCCTAATTAGTAGTTGTTAGCAGGCGTGGATACAGGGGGGGGGGTAATGTAAGTAATGCATTACCCCCCACCAGACTTTAAATTTTTTTTTTACTCGAACGAGTGCGTTGTGGTAGTTTCAATCAAAAGGTTTTACAAATTTAATCAAATTAGCTGCCGTTTTGCACATGAGCTAAGTTCCGGTACTTATGTGTTGAATGGCCTTGTTTTAAAATCAAGAATAGGATCTTTTATGGTTGATGATCGTTTAAATGGTTGTGCCCTTAAGTAAATTCATACAGAAATTAATATTGACCTCTCCATGGATGTCAATGATTTTGTCTTGAGCACACGTAAATTGGATTTTGTGTTATAATATAGTGCCCTGTGTTTATGTACCTGCAGTCAACTGGTGTTTATAAGCTTGTTTATGAACTAAATGTAGTCTACTGTGTTTATGAACTTGTAGACTGTAGTCAACTGGTGTTAATTAACTTTCAACTGGTGTTAATGAACTTGTAAACTGGTGTTTATTAATTTGTAATCAATTGATATTAATAAACCTATTTTAAAATAATTTATATGCCTGTCTCACATAAGTTTTGTTCTGGGGGATACCTCATCCCAAACCCTCCCCTCAGTAAACCTCCAAGCATTACCCCCCACCACTGAATCATGGATCCTCCGCTGGTTGTTAGGTAGGTAGTAACTTTTAGTTGCTAGGCGGCTTTAAGAAATGTTAAGTAGTAGTAGGTAATGTAAGTTAAGATGAATTTTATTTTATCAACACGAATAATGAGTGAACGTGATGTATTTGTGAGCTTTTCGATAATTAATCAAACAGTGGTTTCATTTAAAAACAAAATTCTTCCTTACCAACAGCAACTTGTTTATCACTGGTCGGATTCTTGCACAAGTCTTCTATCAATTTTAAAGTGAAATGCGGACATATACATTTTGATCCATATAGAAGCCTAAGTTCCTCATCACACGGTTTTACTTCTAATTAAAATCATACATTTTAAAAAATATATTGTTACTTAAATAAAACACACATATTTTATTTAAGACTTACTCAACTTGTAGCAACAGATCTCTGTCTCATAATCCACCATTAAATTTGCCGTATATATTTTAGAGAGAGACTCAAAATATTGTTTCCAAATTGCTAAATGTACAATTTCAAACTTTCCAAACATAGCACGGTTGTTGTCTATTCCAATTTTAATGGTAGAGTATAAATCACCATTATTAATATGGTATTGTTCTACGTCACGTGAATTATTGGTAAAATATTTTAATTCGGCGTTGAAATAAAGATAAAGACCCAACTCTTTGCTCCAAGTGAATCCAAAGTGAAACCAATTCTTCGGAAAGCGAGGTATGTATAGTTCCCATATCTTTTCTTTTGTAGAAACTTCCAATTTAAAAAAACCAGTGGTATGATCTTTTTGAAGTCTAACTCCATAAGGAACTGCAGGATAGCCTAATAAAATTAAAATAAAAAATTGATTTAAAAAAAAGTTCTGTTTAAAAATTTAATTCCACTGCCTTATTTATAACTAATCAAACTTTTTACATAGTTTTTATAATTTTATTAAAAACCTGCGTAACCCCCTGAAGCAAAAATATAATCTCCGCTTGTAAAATTCATCCAAAAGCTAACAGTGAGACCATTTTTTTCACACTCCAGGTGTAAAATGCATTGGTCAGAAATATCTTTTATCTCAATCCAATCGTCGATTCCATCTAAAAATGAATAAGCTTTGCATTCAAAATTATGAATGTTGTTACCTACATTTTTACCTACGTTGTTACCTATATTTTTACCTACATTAAAAAGCATAACTAATTTAGAAATCTCGTGACACCTATTAACGTCAGTATGTTCGAGAGTCCCTGAATGTTGCTTAAAAATGTCATTAATTATATTTTAAAAAAATTATTATTAAAATAGTTTTAAATTAGCACTTTGACATTTAAAACGTTTTAAACATACCAAGTCGTATAGCAGAACCTAACGGTAGTGTTTTGACTTGTTGTATACCGTTATGTAACATTGGAAAATTTTTACCATTCTCACGTTCATATACAATGCTTTCGTTTAACGGCCAATAGTAGGTGGCATTTATAAGTGGACTCTCTATAATAAAAGTATTAAGAAAAATAAAAACGCATCATTATTACTTTTCAGTTTATTATAAACTGTTTTCTGAATAATCAGATTTTATGAAATAGTAAAATTGTTTCCTGTCGAGTAAAAAAATCTCTCAAGTAAAATAAAGCACTCTCAAGAAAAAGTACTCATTAAAAAGTTTTAAAATAAATATTCAGTAAATTAAGATTTGAATCACTTTTTTAAATATGTTATAACTTACGAACTTTATCCAAAATTGCAAAATTTGAACGTAGAAAGTATTCAAAAAAAACGAAAATTTTTACTAAATCTACATAAACCATCCTTGAAAAATTAGCATATATAAGGATGCTTTTTTTTCGTTTTTTTTTTTTTTAAATGATATCTTTGCCTAAGATCGCACGTAAGTTTAAGGGCTTTTAATTCAATCGTTTTATTTTTTCTGTTTGTACATTTACATATGTGAACCATCTGTTAAAAATTTCAAAATGTGTTGCCATCTCTTTACTTCTTTCTCTATTAAATCTTTAAATAAATATCCTTTATAGTATATACTAACCAGAACCTTGTTTAATGTGCAGTACTTTTAATGAAAATATGGAAAAAAAAATTATCGTACGTATGTGCGTGCGTGCATGCGTGTGTGTGAGTGTGTGTGTGTGTGTGTGTGTGTGTGTGAGTGTGTGTGAGTGTATGTATGTGTGTGTCTAATATATATAGAATATTAAAATTATATTACTATATAATAAACATTATGTAAAATGTAAACTATTATATTCATGTTTTCATTGATATATATTAGATAAATTAAGTGGTTCATGAAGGCAAGATCAAGCGGTTTTTCATGAGTATCTCTATAAATATATTTAAATAAACTCCTGAAATTATTGTCATGGTAAAAAATGATTAATATACTTAAATGTATAATACAAAAACACCTAATGGTAATAAAATCTCTTTTACGGTTATACGTTAAACGTTTTACGTAAAAGTTTTATAAACGTTATACGTAAAACTTAAAAATTAATTTTGTTCGTTTTTAACATCTGTTTAATAATCTTTTTAGTAGATTATTTCTAATAAAAAGATTTTAATGTTAAAGAAACAATATTATAAAAATTATTTTGTTTCAGCTTTTATTTTATTTTTTTTACAAAATGACGCCGTCTTACAATGTCAATTATTGCCTATTTTATTTTCTATCTGTTCGATTTTTCTTTAGTGGTACTTACTTCTAAAAATGACTAACTATGATTAAAAACATGAAAAAAAAGTCTTGTATATAAATACTTAAAAAATATTCAAATACAAAACTAGCAAACAATACTGGCGCAATATTGGGTATCTTGATCAATATAACACAAGCGATATTGCGCAAAAACAGGCTAACAATATTAAGACAATATTGGTGTAAAAAGCTAAAAAGTTAAACTTCATTTATATCGCTAACTTGAAAAAGGGGACATGTCCTGCAAAAACTCACATAAAATCTTCCCTTTTTCAAGTTAGCGATTCATTTATAGATGAGAATGTAGTTAAGTTAAATTAATCTTCCAACCCTTAGGTTGGAAGAATAAATGATTGGCTGTTTTACTGTGAACTTTTTTAATCTTATCTTTTATTTTTTAGAATTTAGGGAGAGTACATTTTTCAATTGTTTTACAGTTAGTTTTTTTTTTTTGTTTTGCAGATGTTCATGTATCATGAAATACACGCAGTGAACTTTTTTTAATTTTATTTAAATAAAAATATTTATTTAAATAAAAACTATGAGTTTTCGAAATCTATTAGAGGACAAAAAGAATGGAAAAAAATTAATAAACTTAAATCTTTTAAAACACTTAACAAATTCAAAGCGAAAATGAAGCAAATGCTTCTGGTCAGTAACGGAGGGCATGAGTTCTTATGAAGTTATCTGGGTGGGACAGAAAAGCTTTTTCAATTTATTTTAAAATTCATTTTTGTCAACCTAATATCGCTTTGGTTAAATCATGCTTAATATATATACATATATATATATATATATATATATATATATATATATATATATATATATATATATATATATATATATATATATATATATATATATATATATATATATATATATATATATATATATATATTATATATATATATATATATATATATATATATATATATATATATATATATATATATATATATATATATATATATATATATATATATATATATATATATATATATATATATATATATATATATATATATATATATATATATATATATATATATATATATATATATATATATATATATATATATATATATATAATTTTAATCCAAAATTTCTTTTAAGCACAAAAAATGCAAATATTTTAATAAAAAAGATATGTGATTTGATAAACAAGATATAGATATGTGAGAGACAAAAAATCAAATATCTATAAACATCTTCATAGTAATGAAAATTGTTTTATGCAATTAAATGAAAAGTGTTTTTCCGTTTTAGATTCAGCATCTAATAAGTTCGAATTAAAACTTAAAGAAAGCATGTTGATAGAATAGTTGAAACCTGGTTAGAACAAACAAGTCAACTATGTCTAAATGACACTTTCTCTTTAGTTATTACTTCCTATGTAAACTTATTAACCTATTCTTTCGTCACTTCCTATTCGTTCTTTTAGTATAACTTGTTATTCTTATAGATTTTGTCGTATTTTTGTAATTAAATTAATAGTTTGTACATATATAATTACAATTTGTATAGTTATTGTAAAAATTATCTATATAGGTATTTAAACAAATTTAAAAATTTGAATTCAACTGAAGATGACTAGTAATAGTCGAAACATGTATTGTTTAAAATAAATAAAATGCTTTTTTTAATTAAAAAGTTTGTCTTGTTTATCAATATATATATATATATATATATATATATATATATATATATATATATATATATATATATATATATATATATATATATATATATATATATATACATATATATATATATATATATATATATATATATATATATATATATATATATATATATATATATATATATATATATATATATATATATATATATATATATATATATATATGTATGTATGAAGAGATTTAGGTCCTGATCGATTTTGTTTTTGACTATTATTTTTAATTGGCCTTCTTTTTTTTTTGAAATAACCGACATTTTATCTTTTACTACTTTGTAACTTTTTATTTTACTTTTTTAAAAGAAAAGTTATAACGACTTTATTGCAAGTTATATGTTATACAAATTTATTTTTATATATTTATGAATTTATTACTATTTTTCCTAGGAATGTTGTTTCACTTTTCTTTTTTTTCTATTTTTAACGGATTCTTTCGTTATTTCAAATCAAATTTAATAATCATTGTTTAAGAATACTAATTAATTAAAAACTAATTAGTTAAAATTGTTTAAAATTTTCTATATTTTCAGAGTCTTAGGGTGGAATGCAAGAAGCAAACTTGAGTCAAGTTCGACTTGAACTTTACTTTGTAACCAATAGCGGCAGAGTATTTTTTGAGGGGAAAACCCATACTCTGTCGCTATTGGTTGCAATGTAAAGTTCAAGCCGAGCTTGACTCAAATTCGCTTCTTGCATTCCACCCTTAAACTTAATTTTTCTTTTTTTTCTTTTTCTTCTTCTTTTACTCTTTATTTATTTCCTTGTAACTTTTTGTTTTATTTTTTTCAAAAAAGAAGCCCTGTTTTATGTATATTGGTAGCAATTATATATGACTTACTAATTATTTATTTTTTACGGAATCGATTCTCGGGGCTTGGACAGATTGTGTCTTCCTCTTGCCCCGGTCAGCTGTATTTATATTGAAATGTTTGTATTTATATATTTATTATTATAATATTATTTTTATACTTTTATTATTATATATTTAAACAATTACTTAAACAGCAAAATAAAAAAGCAAAAAAAAATTTAATGAATTTTAAAGTTGGATCTTTTTAATCATTTTTAAATGAAATTTGCACCAAGGTTTTTAATCACGTGCTTAATATTAAAGTTATATTACGTTTAAACTATAATATAAAAATATTAAAAGATTTATTTGGAAATTATTTTCTTTTCATTTTTTTGCTTACTTTTTAATTTAAAAATTTAAAAAATATTTTAAAGAAAAACGTACCACAAGGTCCTATATTAACAACTGAGACATTCATCTGACGCATGCATGCAGAATTCTTTAAGGTGCATATACTTTTATATGTCACACTATCTGAACCACAAACAGGAGAATATATGGTTGAATCGCACTGCTTTGGACAATTGCAAATTTCTATATTATTGGAATATTCACAAATCCCGTAAAAACAAAATGAAGAGCCACATGTTGGTTTTCCTAAAATTTCAAACCAATCAGTTACAGAAACTAGCTTGAAAAATAACTTGTCTTTAAAATATTCTTTAAAACATTGGCACCCATAAAAATTTTTTAGTGTTTCAGTTATGATACTTTGAGGAATTGTGCAAACTGCAAACTAAGGTATATTTATGTTTATACCAATTAAGAATATTTTGTAATACAAAAATATCATAAAATGGTTTCCTAGCCCTGCCCAATTGTGAGGGCATAAATATAATAATAATTTTTAACTTTATTACTTTATACTAATTTGTTCCCAGGATTCCATCACTACAATTTTTTGCAAAATATTCTAATTTAACATAAACATTAGCATACTTAAGTTTGGAGTTTGCACAATGCCTGAAAGTGTCATATCTAAAATATAAAAAAATCCTTTGGACGCCTATGCTTCAAAATATGCAGTTGTTTTAAATGGCTAACCGTCACTTGAAATATTGTTTCCACAACCAGTTAAAGGTAGTTTATCTTGCAATTCAAATTGAATTGCACAATTTAATGATGTAGTTGGTGCAATAGTTGATGGAAATGCTAAAAATGAAAACAAAGATTTCATTTCATAAAATATACATATATATATTATATATATATATATATATATATATATATATATATATATATATATATATATATATATATATATATATATATATATACATAAATATAAAAAAAATTAAATTACCTGGACATTTTGGATGGTCCAGGCCTGGGCATACACAGTCTGTATAGCTTTGTTCTAAATTGAGACATTCTACTTTCATACACGGTTCTTTGTAGCATGGATCATCTATAAAAATTAAAAGACACGCCTAACTTTTCTACAATAAAACCCACAAAGTATTAAGTAAAAAATAATTTAAAAGGTTTTTTAAAAAATATTATCGATTTTGGACTATCAAGAACGTCAGATAAAATAAGAGCAGGTCTACCTAGAACAGTCGAACTTGTTACTTATCAAGGCTTGCACTCTACTGCTATATCGTTATCTCATATATATATATATATATATATATATATATATATATATATATATATATATATATATATATATATATATATATATATATATTATATATATATATATATATATATATATATATATATATATATATATATATGTATGTATACATATATATATATATATATATATATATATATATATATATATATATATATATATATATATATATATATATATATATATATATATATATACACACATATATATATATCAAAAGTAAACAAATATATAAATAATAGAACAAAATTTTCTACTTTGCTTTTGAGTGCAACATAAAAGATCGTGCTCAGTCCCTTTGGAAATTGCTAATGTTGGCAAAATCCCGATTTCTAAATCAGTGAGACTTCTGAAATATATTACAAGATGAGCAATATCAAAATCCCCATATAACTTTAAGTTTGACATGTCTTCTGGTCGTCCAATAGTCATCATTTTTGTGTACCTAAATGTAAATAATTTTTTAAAAATAAAATTGATTCAATTTTTAATTTAGAACAAATTTTAAACTATTTTAAAATTTTAAATACACAAATATCAAAAATTGCCATAAATATAAAAAGTCTAGTTAACATACGGCTTTCCAAAAACTTTTTTCGAAAATCCAGAAGTATCCTCCGCTTTTGAGTTTTTGTTTTTATAACGACCATCTAAAACTACACGCAACCCATGATCAATGCTCCACACAACAGTGACGTGGTACCAACTATGTTTTCTTAAAATTACGTTAACTGACCAGTGACGCTCTGAACTTGCAAACTCAACATAAAGCGTTTCAGTTTCTGCAACAAAATAAATTAGTATTCCAGGCCCAAAAGAAGAGTTTGTATAACTTCCTGTTGAAATAACGCGTCTTCCGTTTCGCAAACGTATCCAAAATGCAATAGATATAGACTGATCATTGTCACATGAAGAAAATTGAAACGCCAAACAATCTTTAATAAGGCCTAAAAAAGGTAATCCTTATGTTTGTTATGCACAAAAAGATACTGAAAAATTTTAATTTTTGTTAGAAAGCATATAAAAGTATAATTCAAAATATTTTTTTTTTACATTTAATTTATAGTTCATTTATATATCATGTTTCTGATACTTAATAAAAATTAAATTTTTTAAATTTTCTTTTATTTGTATTACAATAATGCTTAACAAGTTTACCTGCATCTATATCGATCCATTGAAGTCCTTGTCCTCTAAGCGAAGCAGCATGTTGTAATCGTGATACAGATATAAATGTTACGTCATATAAATCTGCCTGTGTATGAGTTTCTATATCTAACATAAAACTGTTATTGGTTGCTTTCATTGGCCAATAATAAGCGGAGGCTGGAAATGGCGAAGAACCTGAGTACAAATTAAAATTTATAAGTTAATAATTTACTTAAATATAGGCATAAGTTAAATTTTTGTTTATTAGCATTATAGGTTTTTGTAAAAATATGTTAATCACATTTATAATTGTTATAATTATTTGTTATGCATTTAAGGCAGTCCTTTTAAAAATCTGATCATAAAATATAAAAACAGTACCACCTCTCCGCCTCCCTAATTTTTCTAATTGTAATAAAATTAAATTTTGGTATTCAAAACCAAAAATACAAAACAAAATCAAATAATAGTAATATGGTATTTCTATTAAAATAAAGTCTTAAGTAAAAAAATATAAACATTAGGTCTTAAAAAGTTTTGAAAATAATTTAGAATTAAATATGAGATAATAATAACGTAACATAACCTCGCACCTAGAAGCTAAAAAAATTGAAGCAATATATTCATCGCATTATAATTGTTTAAAAATATCTGAACGGATATATCTGAAATAACCTATTTGTTTACGTAGGGACGCAAAAAGATGACAAAAAATTTACGAAAAACCTTTTAGTAATTATAATTTATAAATAATTTGAACTAAGATATTATTGTTAAATGAGGGGTGGTAAAGTAAATTTTAATAAAATAGGAACCTCAGTGTCAAAAAATAATTCTGGGAGCATAAGCCAACAAATAAAAAGGCACCAGAAACAATACATTTCAAATATTGTAGCATTAACAAAAAGATTTTTGATAATAAACATGATTACAAATGTCAATAAAATTAATCCTAGTTACGTATTATTTACGTATCCTACACAGTCAACATTGTTTCATAACAACATGATTATTGGTTGCAAAAAATATCTAAAAAATTAAAACAATATACATACTGAAAACGAAATGCAGAATTTCATATAAAACGCAGATACGTAAAAAGAAAGTAGCCATCTCTGACAACTTATTTCAAGTAGAAAGTAGAACGCAATGGCAAACCAATAACATAAAGTTTTTTAATTATTGTTTTTGCTCTTGTACTTCATAAAACTTTTTAAAAAATGTTAAATGAAAAAAGTCATATGAAAAAAACGCCGTCAGTCATCTTGCAAGTTTAATATTTAAACTGACTCTCTAATAGAATCTTCACATACAATAAAAACACACTTCTTAACTGGAGAGTCATAGATTTTAAACTCATTTTTTATACTTCATTAGAAGCGTTTGGTTTTATTTTCTTCCTACAAAGACTATGCTATAAAGATTCTATTAAAAGAAAAATTGTCAATACAATTGATTTTATAATACATTTTCGTTTATTTTCTTTTTAAAATTAGAACAATGACCATTATGGCGGATAATACGTCTCATTTAGCGCTTGTCTAAAAGAAAACAAACCTTTTACTTGAAACACAACTCTGAGTAAGATCCGTTTAAATTTAACAAAAATAATTTTTAAATAAACTTTAAGTACAAAGGTTGACACCTGCACATGTATTCTGCATGAGCTCCACGTTCTAGATTTTTTTCCATTTACACCTGGTTATTTTTTGTGTTGGTCTACAAAGGCGGTAGTTTACTTTGTTTTGTTTTGTTCTATTTCTATTCTTGAGGTGCCGAGATAATTAGCGATAAAATTTGTTAAAGTTGAGAAATGTTTCCAAAAGGTATTTTCTCTCGATTAACAATAGATCATATAATTACTTTGAAAAACCAATCAAAAATGAGAAAAAAACAACATTTTTAATATTTTTAAACTATTAACAAAAAATATATTTCTGACGAATTATACTTCCTCTGTCCGATAAACAAAATTTTGGAAAGTAAAAAAATATTTATAAAGTAAAATATTTTTACCCAAATAAAAGTTTTTGAAAAAAGTAGTGGGACACATTCGCTTCACATGCTCCCCCTCTGCCGCTTCCGACAGATAACCTAAACACCCAGCGTATTTAGGTAAACACCCAGCGTGTTAACACGGGAAATAATGGCAGGAATGGAGAATATAAATATTAGTTGTCAAAGACTATTGTAACAAAGCTTCACAAGACTTTATCACTCAATGAAAATTATATATAGTAATTTTATATATATATATATATATATATATGTATATATATATATATATATATATATATATATATATATATATATATATATATATATATATATATATATATATATATATATATATATACTATTATTATTATTTTTATTATTAAATTGAAAACTGTAGTGTAAAAATTATACGGAAAGTAATTACATAAGAGAATACAACAGTTAAATTTATAACAGTTAAAATATACTTTTATCTTTTATCAATATTGTTTTTAAAAGAGTTTATCGTTTTCACATTTCATGATCTAAACTTTTCCAATTGTTACAAACTCGATTTAAGAAAAAGATATGTCTTGCGTTACATTTTGGAGTGTATTCTCTTGAGAATCTGTAGTTATATATATATATATATATATATATATATATATATATATATATATATATATATATATATATATATATATATATATATATAAACTATAAAAAAAACTTTTAATCATCTCCTTTTCAAAGAAAAGGAGATGATTAAAAGCTTAAAAAAGTTTTTTTACTAAATTTAATAAAATGATCAACTAATTAAAATTAAATACTATTAAATTTTAATTTCCTTCCTTTAGTCTCTCAACCGTGGATATTGTTACTACTCCTTAAACTTGAAAAAAATGTTTAAAAAAGCTAGCTGTTATTAAATCCATTTCAAGCAAGAACATCACTAACGTCTAAACGTTTGAGAGAATGGTCTGGAAACCCCTCAAAATAGAAAAATATTAATGTTATTCGAATAATAGTGGTTATTTAAGTAATTAATTTTAATTAAGTAAAGAGATTTTACTAATAAAGTTTTTGATCAACTTGGTATGGCATTCAGCCTAATCATTTATCACTGCAAGTAGAGAGCTTACTTGATAATTTTATTTTGGCAAGCCTTTATCCTTATATGCTTCCACAGAAAAATCTCTGGTGATTTCCAAGAGAATGAAAACAAAATAATTCTGCTAAACAACGTTTTAGTCAAAATAAAACATCGTAAAGAAGATTGGGTTTCAAGTTTCTCAACCGCCTTTTTTGTGTAGAACAGCAAAAGAAAACACTATGTTAAAGGTTATTTTTTTCTTGTATCAGTATCCTGATACTTGTTAGCAAAAGACAAAATTACAGACTGGGAGTCTAGATATTAAGTGTGACAAATCAAAACTTTTGTTGAAAATATTTCCTTGTAAATGTTAGATATTTCAGGATTTTGAATCATATAACATTTGGAGCTAGAAGTCTCTTACAAAAATTCAGGTCATTTAAAGAATTATTGCTATTTACAGTTTTGAAAATATTTTTTAAAGCAAACTTTTATTTAAATACAGTAAAAGTTTTCCTTAAATATCGTGATGCTACACCCCAAAATCAACGACTTTAAGTCTGTTGCAAATTTTAATGCCCTTCTAACGCAGCTTAACTTTCATGTTCGCCCAAAAGTTTTTTTTTTGGTGAACTTTATTTGGAACAAAATCAATGCAAATTTATTTATGCCATTTAATTACACTTTTTGAGTAGTAGTAATAAGAAAGATCAAGTCAGAAGATGGGTGGATCATAAAAGTCAGAAGATGGGTGGGTCATAGAAGTCAGAAGATGGGTGGATCACTATGCTTTCAGATCAAAGGAAAAGTTACATGTTTATACATTTCTTTATGTAAACACTGCAGTTCATGTTTCCGTTTGTAAAAAATAGCTGAATTTTGAAACCAAGCAAATAGATGGCTCGCTAAATTAAATGGCAAGTATTTTAGTTTTAACTGTTTTTAGCATAACGCCAAGGTTCATTTCTTTCGAAACTGTACAAAATTGTGGGCCTAGGAGCATCAAACAACCAAGTTTGCTGTAGACTTTATCATCCATTATAATGAATTTTTGATTTCCTAAAAATTTTTAGGTTTCACTGAATTGCTGAAATGATCTTCCAGGGAATTTCTGCTTTTTGAATGTCTTGTAGCTATATCTCTTTTTGACTACTTGGATTGGCAACTTGGGAACAACCATTTTTTTTAAAACATTTCAAACGGGTACTTTGGATTTGCATTGATACACCTAATCACTTTGTTTAAACTTAAACTTGACGGACTTTTTTTTTTTGGTTTCCTGACTTTCTTTGCAATCCGTGATCTTCACTCCACAATTTTATGATACGATCGACAGTTTTTCTTTGGTCTTTGTACTTTTTTTTGAAAGCAAATTAATTTAAAGTTATGACTTTTAAACCGCTTCGCAGTGGGCCAGGTGGTGGACAAAAGTAAAAAAAATACATTATCAGAAATTACATTATTATATACCATTTTATAGCTTAAACATTCAACTTTTCTAAATGTATATTTTTGTATAATTATCATGACGTATTTTTTATTTTGTATAATTATCATGACGTATTTTATATTTTGTATAACTATCATGACGTATGCTTCTAAACTGTAGAATAAAAAGCTTTTTTTTTTTTAAAAAAAAAAAATTTGTAAATATTTTTTTTAATTTGATAGTATTTTTTATGTTATTTATAAGCATGGAATAGATGTTTAGAACTTTAAAACCTATCTTTTTATTGCATAATTTAATAAAATCAAGTTCTTTCAAATGAGCTATTACAACACTATTTTTTATGTAATTTGTTTCAAATAAAAAGGTTTCAAATGACTGGGTATTTTAAGTACAACCTTTAGTTAAAATTTCACTTATATAGTCTAATAGTTTTGCGGTCCAAAGAGGTCCAGTAATTTGAAACTTAAAATACATTGTTCAATAAGTATATTATCAATATAAATTGGTTTGATATTCCGCGGATGTCCGCCTGGTCTCAATTAATGATTTTTGCAAGTTGACCAGTGAAAAAAAAAAATAGCTAGTTGACGCAAGATATTTTTAAAACGTCTAAAACACGTATTACTACGTATTTTATACGTCTTTAACGCGTCTTTCACCCATATGTAGCGACTAGCTAGTTGCTAGGTCATCTCCCGCCGGGTAAATGATGTATCCGATTTTATGTGACAAAAACATTATATGTATTTTATTCTAAATAGTTATATAATAATTGGGCCTCAAAAAGACTAGATTAGTGTTACAAACTTGTTTTATTAATTATGCATTCTAAAATACCTGTTTGTACAATTTTGTAAATAAAATTTATATATTATATATTTAAAACAGGAAAAGTATTGATATTTATTCATATATACAACAAGAAAACCTGAAGTTAGCTAATCCTAATTATTAGTATTGTTTGGGCTTAACTCGTTTTACACGTTGCTCGAGCTCGACTGGTTTAAAACTCGAAATAATTATTGTAACCTGTTAGTTTAAAGCTCGTTTAGTAAAAAAAAATTGTTCGTTAAAGGCTACTTTTCTGTTTTACATAAATTGTACACTCTTAAATCCATTAAAAATGGTCTAAAACATATTGGGCCTGTTGGCAAATGACAATAGTCAATAGCAGCCTCACGTAATTAAATTGTTTATATTAATCAATTATTTAGTGTAACAAAAGTTATATGGGTCATATCTCATATGGTTACACTAACACTACATTTTTAGTATATACTAATATATATAATATCACAATATAATATAAATAAATAAATATATATGTACATATATATATTCGAGCTTTAATCGAGCCAATATGAACGAGCCTATGATTTCCACCTCGGCTCGTTTAATAAACGAGCCTAATTTTTTGTTCAAGCCCGGCTCGTTTACCATTCGAGCCGAACATGAACGATCTCTTGTCAAGCCGATCACCGAGCCGTTCACGAACACGAGCCAGGATTTACAGCCCTACGTATACCTGTATATAAAATATTAGGATTAGCTAACTTCAGGTTTTCTTGTATTACACAGCAAAATCCAAAATTCTTGTTTTAAGCAAAAAAAGTCTTAAAACAAGAAAAAAATGACTTGTCCGCCACCTAAGTATATATTTTCTTGTTTCAAAAATTTTTGTTCTTAAATACTTTTTTGTCGGCCATATGTTTTTCCGGACTGTTGTGGACCATATGTTTATAATTTTAATTCAGAAATGCAACAGAACATAATGTTTATGAGATTTTGTGTAAAACATACTTCGGATGTTTATGAGATTTTGTGTAAAACATACTTCGGATCTAGCGAGAGCGCCAAAAGGCGTATTTCGGAGGGGAAAGGTTAAATCCAAACAAATCATCTTGAAATCATTTCAGTTCTTTTTTACTTATAGATTTTTTAAATAAAATAAATATTTTTAAATTCTACTGTTACGTCAGAAATGTTCTGATTGGCTAAAAAAATATTAAAAGCTGAAAATTAGGGGGCCCCAAAAATTTTGAGGGGACCTAGGCCTTAAGTGTCTTGTGGAAGATCAGGCCCTGCTTGCACCTTACACTTATATTATTCTGCAACTACGTCGCCCATACAAAAGATTCACATTTATGCTGTTTAGATTTATGCAGAATCGCAGATACTCGCATAGTGCAGCCGTGGCGCAGTGGTTAGAGTGCTTGCTTTATAAGCAGGAAATCCAGGATCGAAACGAGCTCTGGACATATTTTTGCGTCACGGTAAGGAAGGAAGCGTGAACTTCCTGGTTAAATGCAATTCCGTAGTGCTCTGTGACAAGACCGTTAGGTCTTCTTGGGGTACCTAAATAACAAAAGAAAAAAAGATATGAATATGTCATTTATGAAAGACGAGTTCTATAAAATTCTTGTAGTATACAACTCTTTCTGGTTTGTATTTTAGTCTTAATGGCGATCAAATGGATTAGACTATTTGATTATATAAAATCATGAACACAAGGTCTATCAGAAGGTGGGGAGGATTTTCATATATATATATATATATATATATATATATATATATATATATATATATATATATATATATATATATATATATATATATATATATATATATATATATATATATATATATATATATATATATATATATATATATATATATATATATTATATATATAATATATATATATATATATATATATATATATATATATATACAAACATTCTTATATATATATACATATTATATACAAATGTTACAATATTATAAAATTAGAAACAATGTTTTTTATTTAAATACCTTTAAATAAGAAAGGAAATCTAAATAAGAATCAAGTTCTTAAAAAAGAATCAGGTTCTTAAAATAAGAATCAAGTTCTTAAAAAAGAATCAGGTTCTTAAAATAAGAATCAAGTTCTTAAAATAAGAATCAGGTTCTTAAAATAAGAATCAGGTTTTTAAAATAAGAATCAAGTTCTTAAACTATGAACAAAAGTTCTTAAAATAAGAACAAACGTTCTTAACCTAGAATCTTGGATTTTGCTGTGTATATATGAATAAATATCAATACTTTTCATGTTTTAAATATATAATATGTAAATTTTATTTACAAAATTGTATAAATAGGTTTTTTAGAATATATAATTAATAAAACAAGTTTGTAACACTAATCTAGTCTACTCTAAACACATTCAAATTGAATGTGTTTAGATCTGCTTAAAATCAGTTCTTCCCAGCTAGTTTGATCAATTTTTAAGAAATAGTTTTGTTTTATTGTTTCCTGAACTTTTGTTGTTTTTTGTATGTGTACCCCAAAAACCGCATTCAATTTATCGATTGTGTCTCTGCAACTAATGAACCTATGAAGCTTAAATTTAGCTAATATTATTTGATCTGCTTTAAATAAAACCAGTTATTACTAATTTAATCTATATACATGTGTTCTCGCATTTCACTATATTGATTCTATGTAACCTCTTGATTCTAAAGATGTCATTGCCGTGTTTTAAACAAAGTTTGCTTTGTGTTTTTTACGTATCAAAAATTAATAACATTTTTAGAACATAATAATTGCAAGAATTTATTAAAACTTAGTTTGTGTTTGAACCTAGAGCAAAATCTAAATTTTTACTTGAAAATTGTTTTTTAGTATTTAGATATTTTCTGTATGCGACTAATGTACTCTAAAATTTTTAACAAAAATTTTTTTTAATCAAATAGAGTTAGAAAAAAATAACAAAGAAAATGAAACAAAAATTTCAGACAGGAAAAATTAAAACCTATTTGTGGAAAAAATAAGCCTGAGGCATCAATTAGGAAAAAGTTCACAGATGCAAAAAAATTACAATTAGAAAAGGCAGTGCCAAGAATTTGATGATTACCTTACTGAGAAGGCAATAGAACAACCTGTTTTTTTATTACGATGGTTTAATATACCTCCTTTCAAAACAAATTTTTTTATTTATTTCTTCTCCCGACACTACTGGTGTAACTCAGTTGCTTGACCAGGTTAATAAAAATCTTTATCATGAATACAGAATTGCCAAGAAATATCTTTTCAACCCAATGCAATCAATTAATCGAGAGGGATTTATGACCATATTAGGCAATATAAGGGAGAAATGGGCATCAAAACCGGTTGTAGTTTCTATTGCAAAAAGAGTTGGAATAACATCTTTTGAATTAAATGTTGACTTTATGCAACAAGATAAATTTGAGCAAGCTGCAGCATGCATTCATAAAGAAAAACCAGCGTCAACTTCTTTCAAAAAATCTGAACCAACCATTTCGTCGCCAGTTGGTAAAATGAAAGGTTTGGCAAGTTACTGGAAAGATAAGTTTGACCTGTCTCAAATCTTGATTAGAGAAACAGCTAAGCAAAGCCTCCAATTAGAAAATATTCTTGATCTGCTAACTATTAAGAAAATCAAACCAAATCCTGAAAAAAATCTACTTGTGTTACTCAGGTCTATGGTTCAATGCTTGCAAAAGATGTTACAGCAAAAGTGAAAGATATAAAAGAAGAGAAACGACGAAAGATAACAGCAAAGGAGGAAGCAAAAAAAAAAAATAAGAAGAAGCTAAAGGAAAATTTATTTAATGTAAAGTTGAATGTTTTTTCAAACAAAGGAAATGTCAAGCTTTTGGCCTAAGCAATGTCCTTATTGTCTTGATGTTCTCCGTTCAATTTGCAGTAAAGTGAGTCGCAGAGGTGATGGTGTTAGACTGATTATGCTTTTAGCAGCAAACCAGCACCTCTCCACATTTAAAAGACTGATATGCGACCATTATAACAAATGCAACGACAATCAATAATCTATTTTTGAATTAAAGTAATCAGTTAAAATACTATTTTAATTATATATGTTATCTTAACATTGTTGTAGTAACCTATTGTTATAATAATGTTATAAATCTGCAGCAATTTTAGGTGTCTGTGTTATTACTGCTGTGTTCAAATACTATTTTTAAGATAAATATATAGTATTTTCTTTATAAAAAATCAAATATAATGGCAATTTATTGTTGTTTTTTTTATTTCAAAACATGGTCTATAAATGGAATTCCATAAAATGTACCCCAAAAACAACAATAATACTTCCTTTCTTTATAAGAAAGATTTATAACTACTTGAGAAAAAAAAACTTTTTTCAGTATCTTGTTATAATCCATAGGTAATAGAAAAACTATATTTTCCTAACTTATTCTTTGATACGGCTTCTAGGCTCCTACAAAACAAAACAAAACTACACATTTTTATAATTGAAATTTTTACTCTAGTGCAAATACCAAAGTATTTAACAAATAATGAAACCACTAAAATTGCTTTATATTTTATAGGCTGACATATTAGCTGACAATATATCAAGTGTTTTGAATCCTGTATCTTTTTCTACATCCTAGGTCACTTAAGCTAACATTGTGGTTTTTGCAGTATGGTTGTTTTTGCGGTACTGCACACAAAAAGGTTAAAACACAGTTTCTTTTTATATGGATTATGTAGTAGATTCATGAAATATAAAATAGAGCCTTGAAACTGCATAAAAAATTTTTTTTTTTTTTTTTTTTTTTTTTTTAACATCTTCACTTCCAACAAGGCTGCAAGCAACCACTATAAGAGTTGGAAGTTACTGGAAGAGAAAAGACTAAATCTGTAGAGCAAGATGACGATTGACTGATGACTTCAAAGATTGCAAATTATATGAATCAGGAAAGCAAGATGAAGGAAGCGAATTCCAAAGAACTGATGTTCGAGGAAAAAAACTAGAAGAATAAGAGTTTTATAATACTTATATACTAATATATATATACTTATAATACTTTTATAATAATTATTTAAAATACTTAAAACTAGTAACTGGAAATATTTATATTATTCTAGTTATAACATTGATGCTTGGAGAAAAGTTACTTAAGCTTGTAACTATGCAAAATGAAGCGTCATGCATTTTAGATGTCACCATCAACCAAATAAAAAATCCTTAGTAACCATCGTACCACTACATTTGCAGTATTAAAATACTCTATGTTGTAATTATGAGAGAAATCCAATAAAGTTATTACTTTTTCTACTTTTTATTTGTTAAGGTAATATAATTTGTGGTTGCTAAGCAATTTAGGTATCCATAGCAACCCAAAGTTAACAATAATGTCAACATTAAAATCCTAGTCCTCAAATTAGTATACAGTGCAAAAATGAGTTTTAAATCTTTTTTATATGACGAGTTATTTGTTTTGTCCAGTAAAAGTGATTTCTTGCCCACTGTGCGTTTCCTTACTTTTACGTGCAATTATATTTTTTAGTTACTTTTACGTGCAAATACATTTACATACATTTTACACATTTTTTTTGGTTACTTTTTTTAAAACTACAGTTTTTTTATTTAAAAAAGAGTTAAATTTGCTTTAAACCATTTTAAATGTTCTCAAAATTGATCAAGCCATTCACAAAATGTTTCTAAAATCCCATGGGTTATTATCATTTCAGTCCAGTCCATTCCATGGGTCATTATTATTCCAGTCAGTCTTATTAATCTAGCTTTATGGTAATCTTTTGGTTACTAGATGGAGAAATTATGAATTTGTGTGTTACGGAAGCCAGTATCAGTATGTAATCAGTATCAGAACTTCTTTTCTGAAAAATGTATTTCTGAAGAGCTATGTTGCGGATTAGAAATGTAAATGGTATTCCATATTCCTCCTTTAAATATAATCTTAAAAGAAACAAAGTTACTGGTGTGGATGAAATAGATGATTTCTATACAAGCTTTAAACATAGTCTTTATAAATTCTTCAAGATATTAGTACAACAAAGTGGCATTCTCATTCTCTGATCTAAAAATTACATAAACTACTCTAACTTAGGGGTTGTTCGTAAAGAACGTATGCCAAAAATTTAAAATATCTACTCCCTCCTCCCCCTGTTGCCAATAGTTCGTATTCTTATACTTTTACCCTTTTCTCCTGAATAGTAGTATAAAAATGTCGTAGTTTAGGGTTATAAACACATGTTAAGATTTGAAATGGTTTGTAAATAAAACGTAGATTTAAAAACGTAGATTTAAAATGTAGAGTTGTATTTGGTATATGTTACCTGCCAAAGTTATTTTAACCTAAAATGCATAGTTAATCATCGTTCTTAATTGGAAGCATGCGCTGAAAACGCATGAGCGTAGATCTAGCGGCCAGGGGGTTCCAGGAATATTAGTGCCACTCTTTTTAAAAAAGTTCAAGACTAAAGAAGTAAAAATCTTTGGAAAGTATCTATTTATACATTATTTTCACTTTATACATTTTATACAAAAAACAACTGAGCGTTTGATTATAAAACAAATATTCAACAATAACATGCATAGTAAAGACATTTTATTTAATAGTTTTCTACAAAACACAAAGATTAACAGAAAAAACATCAACAGAAAAATATTTTAAGTAATTGATTTACGAAGAACATCCTTCAAATAATATACGATATAATTTTAGTTTCATAGAAACGAACTCTTAGACAAATTTTTAAAAACTTTTAAAATTGTTTTTGCGCAATATGCCTTTTCGGTATCATACTTTCCTTTAAATTATTTTCGTTTTTTGAAGTCACAACGGCGTTAAATCAATCACCAAAAAATGTTGATCAAAGATCGCTATAAAAATTTAATCTAAAGCAGAAATTTATTTTCATAAGAGTTGTTGATTCAACTAAAAGTGAGTTGAATTTATTTCTGGCTGGGTTTCGCAAACGATTTCGTTTTTTCGTAAAATGAATTAGAAGACCAATCTCTCGTATTAGACTGAGCTGAATTACTATTTTCATAAGAAGCTTTCGCAACCGAACTATTATACGACGGTATAACTTCGTGAGCATCGTGAGATAGAGTCTAAAAATAAAATTCATAATTTAATAAAACTAAACTGTTGTGTATTGACAGTAAATGGTTTTTGAAAAAAAAACAACTACTAAATATATTTCTTGTTTAAGATCGGAAAGGTGTAACTAACCTGATGGAGAAAACTCTGAATAGATCGTTACGATAAGTTATTTAAAAGTTAATAAATTAATAAAGTTAGGTAATAATTTTGTTTAGTGATAAATTTATTTATATTTCATAAATATTTCATTAGTAGTAATTATTAATAGTAGTTATCTATATTAAAAAGTAGTTACCTATATTAAAAATTTAATAACTTTTATGTATATTTTATATATATATTTCCAGTAATACACAATATTTCATAAATAAGAATAGCTTGAAAATTATAATTCACATAAAATTATCACAAATTAGTATAATCACATAACATCAAAAATACCGGACCGTTTTTGAGACCTATCTGAGAGGAGCATCAACCATTGTTCATTTTTTCTGACAAAATGAACAATGGTTGGTTACCCTCTTATAGTGGATCTTAAAAATGGCCTGGAAGCCATAAGTGGCTACAATCTAGGTGTTATATCATAGCCACAAATGGTTCACATTGACATCATCACATAAATCAAGTGTGGCTATCAATCAATTTATGACACATATGGTCTACAATTAAATTTTTCGTGTTAGGTTATACAATTTTAATTTTATATTTCTAAAACTGCCAATTATGCTTTCAAACATTTAAATAAACTTTAATACTTTTAAATATATGTAAGCAGAAGTCCCAAGACCATCCATAGAAACAATCTGAAGATCTCCTCCAAAATATTTAGCATAAAGTCGCGATAATGGAAGACCATAACCGTATCCAGCCTAAATGACAAATGAAAAAAAAAAAAACTTTCATTATTATAATCCAATATAAATCCATCCAATGAAATTACTTTCGATCAAAAAATAAAAAAAATCATAGCAAAATGAAAAACAAGTAGCATACAAATACACTAATACCTTATACTTACTTTTTAAGATTATGATAACATTATGACTAATTTTAAAAGTTTTAAAATTTGTTCCAAAACTTACCACCATATACAGCTTTTTCATTTGAAGAGCAAAATTATATGCTTTTTTAACCGTTTTAAGATTTATTGCATTTTATAATTTTTTTAAAGACGTTTTCTTTAAAGATTCATGTTTTCTCATTAATGAAAAAGCATATAAACAATTGTTTGATCTTTTAATTAACAAATTTTTTTTAGGACTGTACCGGATTTCGGTTCCGGCTCCTGCTCTGGCCAAAATCCGGCCATTTTGTACAAACCAATTTTTTTTGTAATTCTATATTTTATGAACATGTTTTTTTTGGTAAACTAAACCAAATCAATGAAAAAAAAAAAAAATCATTACTATAGCCAATTATTTTAATAATTTTTTAATATTATATATATATATATATATATATATATATATGTATGTATGTATATATATATATATATATATATATATATATACACATATATATATATATATATATATATACATATATATATATATATATATATATATATATATATATACATATATATATATATATATATATAAGTATATATATATATATATATATATATATATATATATATATATATATATATATATATATATATATATGTATATATATATATATATATATATATATATATACATATATATATATATATATATATATAAGTATATATATATATATATATATATATATATATATATATATATATATATATATATATATATATATGTATATATATATATATATATATATATATATATATATATATATATATATATATATATATATATATATATATATATATATATATATATATATATATATATATATATATATATACTATGAGATCGCCCATAATTTATGCAAAGCTAAATTAATTTAAAAAATAGAAGTATGAGATTTATTCAAACCCCCTGATTAGAAAACTCATTTATTTAAACACCTTAAATCCAAAATTATAAAATTAATAACACTACTAGTTTAGCTCTTAAGATATTCAGCAAAATTTGTTGTTTTATTTTTTGTTGTTTTTATTATTTTTTTAAAAATATATTGTTATTTCCAAGCGATCCCACAATGTATAGGAAAAGTTTTGAAAAAATTATCAAACATTTTCTAAACCTGTTTCTAAATATGTTTTTTATTTTAAAATTGTTTTTTATTTTTGTGATAGTGAGAAATGATAACTTTAACAAATGATTTTGATACTTAAACACCTAAATTATCATAATGGTTAGGAAAATTTAAAAAACGAGTAAAAAAAAGCATCAATGTTTGAAGAAATCAACAAAGTTGATGATAATTTTTATTTGACTTATGAAAACACATAAAATAACAAGTTTTAATAAACTTAACATTAAAAATTATCTAAAAGCGAAGATGAAATATTCTTCATTCCAATTACTTAAAGCATTTAAAACATTATTATTATATTGTTATCTTTCAAAATGTTAACGGTCACTAACTTGATGTCAAATTTATAAATTGATGATAATTAGTGTACTTTTTAATACTTACCCAAAATCAATAGGACATAATGGTGCAATATAGGACAATAGTATAATATATGCCATAATGGTGTAATATATTATATAGTAGAGTAAAATATGGTGGAGTAATATATGACATAGTGCTGTAACAATGATTAGTTAAACAGAATATTTAATAACAAGGATGAGGAAAATAAACCAGTACAAATATAAATCAAAAAATCTCATAAATAAAAATTCATTTTTTGGAAACAAAAGTTTCCAAAAGCAGAATTGAAAATTGCATAAGGAAAGATCCAAACAACAATAATAATATGCTAAGAAAAATGGTTTAAAAGGGGGATGTGAAGAAGTTTGACAGTTATTGATATGAAGTTAATATTAATTTGACCTCAAAAAATTCATTACTTTATACAGATATATAGATCAACCTAGTCATATTTTAAAAACTCAGAATATGTTTTCCCTTATTTTATTTTTAATTTTGCTTTTAGCTAAGTTATTTTTAATTTTTTTTGACACTCATAATTTTTCTGAGTGATGAGTGAAAAAGCTTAAAAAACAAATATATTACAAAAATATATATCTCAATTTGCATGTATTGAAAATGTTTTGAATATCCAGAAAAACTAATAGTTGAAAAAAATATAAGGAATTCCGAAAATATCTGGAAAAAAATCTCTTTACATAGCAACAACTAGACTATTGAGGCTTTTGGGGGAGGAGAGGAATCAGAAAAGTGACACTTTATTGATTATTTTACAGACCTTGGCGGGAATAAATGAGTACAAGAGCGGAGAAAAGTTCTCCTAAAAAAAACTTGGGGAAAAAAAACTGTGCAAGCTGCTCCTCATTTAAATCAGTGCTTTTTTTTAACTCTAATTTTTTTTTGCAACAACGGTGTCTTTTAAAAAGCATTTCAGTATATTATGTAACTAATTTTTTTAAAATGACATTGTGTTTTTTATTTTATTTAAAATGATAATTATACTTTTATGAGAAAAATTATACTTTTGCGAGAGCCGTAAATAGCTCTCGTAAACAGTTTCAGGGAAGTGTGGGCAAGAGCGAGAGCTAAAGCTCTTACTTCCCGCCGAGGCCTGATTTTATTATTATCAAAAGTGGTCAAGCAAGAAAAAGGGTGCAAAAAATGCTAAAAATTATTGACTTTAATAACGGACATCTCCTAATATAAAAATCTTATCTGAAGAGTCTTATTTTGAACAGTTAAAAAGTGAAAAGCAAATAAACCTTAAAATGTTAAGCATAACTAAACTATTAATTTGGTTAAAACATTAAAAAATTTAAACTAAAATGTTTAAACTAAAAATGTAAAATAAAAAATAAATAAATAAAAACTAAAAAAACTAGCAAAATAACAACAGTTTTTTTTTTTGTGAGTTCATTGAAAAAAAAAATTAAATATCAATTCTTTGTAAATTTTACCATTGGAGACCCATGGGTAGTTTTATTTGGTTCAGGAGCTGTGCTATAATGGTAAGCAAAAAGTTTCTCTATATTACTTCGTGGTATTCCTCCAGCTTCATCTGATATTTTTATTGTCAAGTCTTCATTACCTTTAACAATTGTTGCTTGGATACTTGGCAGGTCATCAGAATTTTTGTGAGACTCTACAGTTGCACGCATTGCATTCTAAAAAAAGAAAAGAATTAAAAAAAAATATTAAAATTAACTTATAGGAAAAAAAAAGAAAATTTATTTAACAATTAAATTTAGAAGTTTTGTAAAAAGTTTTATTTTTACTTTCATGCTTTGTTAATAGTATTTTATTTTATCTCAGAATTTTTTGTATCTCAGAAGTTAGGTTCTAGAGACTTGTGGGAAATCTTAAACAACATCAATAACAAAGATGTCTAGCATTTTATCTCTAATTCTATAGGGTATTATTGAATTAAAAGAATTAGAAGGTGAATCTTGTTTCCTTCCTGTGGTCCAGTATTTTTTAGGTAAAAGTATTATTTCATAAAAAAGTCGTCATTAAGGGATCTTATTACTTTTCCTATGGATAAGGCTGAGCTATTTGCAAAAAACTTTTCTTTTAATTTGACTCTTGAATCATATGACCATAATCCTATTTTTTCAGTTAAACAGGTTAACCTATTGTTAGACATTCAAATCACTCCAGCTTCCCTTGCTAAAGTCATATCTCGGTTAAATTCTGTCCAGACAACAATCCTGTCATAGTTTTTTTATATTTTATTATGTTAATTCATCTTTACGAGGCCGAGACAGTCACTACAGATGAGGAGGCTACTTAATTGTGGTTATAACCTTCTCTCAACTTTATGACATGAACCTTGACGAACAAGGTCACTGCGCGGAGAAACAAGTTGAGTATTACAAAATTGTTTTCCAGAACTCTCTTCAATTTTCTCTAATCTATTTAATAAGTGCTTGACTGAGTCTTGTTTTCATGCCTGCCTATTATTAGTAAGATATTGCAGCCTTGTTGGAAGTGAATTAGAATTAAAAAAAGAAATATTTTTTTATTTTTTTTTAACTATCTTCGCTTCCAACAAGGCTGCAAGCAAACACTAATTAGTGTTGGAAGTTACTGGAGGAGAAAAGATGAAGATTGTAGAGCAAGATAACGATTGACAGACGACTCAAAAGATTGCAAATTATATGAATCAGGAAAGCAAGATGAAGGAAGTGAATTCCAAAGAACTGATGTTCTAGAAAAAAAACTAGATGAATAAGAGTTTTTGGAACACTTAGGAACAGTAACAGAAAAAGGATGAGACTTGATTGAATGACGAGTAACACGAGAATGAATTTTAGTAGATGGCACAAGAGACGTTAGCTCCTTTAAGCAGTGCCAATTATAGTATTTTTAGAAAAGAGAAAGAGAAGCAACATTATGACGATGTGACAGAGGTTGAAGGTTGGCTGCAAGAGCAGGTCCAACTATGTTTACAATGCGTTTTTGCACCTTGTCTAAAAGAGAAAGGGCATCATTAGAAGATCTGCCCCAGATATGGCAACAGTATTCCATACAAGGCCGGATTTGAGATTTATAGAGATAGAGAATAGAATCCAGAGTAAGAAAGTGACGAGCTCGATAAAGAGAAGCAACTTTAGCAGATGCTAATTTTGCAACGGATTTGATATAAGATTTCCAAGAATAATCAGAAGTAAGAGTTAATCCTAGAAGATGAAGGGTAGGAGACTCATCGAGTACATTACCGTTCATAAATATAGGAAGGTCTAAATTATTGCGATAACGATTGGCCGAAAAAAATTGAGTTTTATCTGAATTAAAGTTCACCAGCCACTGTGAGCCCCATGCTGTAGCAGAAGTGATATCCTTTTCAAGCTCAGATGCCCCCTGCAAGCAATCAGAGGGAGTTGGCTTCTTATCGTGACAAGAATAAATGGTAGTATCATCAGCAAACAATGCCACCTTAGATGTGAGAATATCTGGAAGATCGTTAATGTAAATTAAAGAGCATAGGGCCAAAGATTGAACCTTGGGGAACCCCTGAGGTTACAGAATAAGAAGAAGAGTGCTGTCCATCAAGGACAACTTTTATACTACGATTGGAAAGGAAGAATTCAATAACCTTAAAGATGTTTCCAGATACACCATAAGAAGAAAGCTTATGAAGAAGACCAGCATGCCAAACTTTATCAAACGCTTTAGAAATGTCAAGAGCGATGGCCTTAACCTCTCCACCTTTATCTAATGCGCAATAAAACCTATCGGTTATTACTGATAGCAAATCAGCCGTAGAACAAGAAGGTCGAAATCCATATTGATGATCAGAAAGAAGGTTATAAGATTCGAGATGAGAGATTTAGTGTTTGTTAATTAAAGATTCAAAAACCTTGCTTATGATAGGAAGAAGACTAATGGGGCAGTAGTTAGATGATTCAGATCGCTCTCCAGAATTTTTAAAAATAGGGATAACAGATGCTGCTTTCCAGCAGGCTGGAAAACAAGACTCTGATAAGCACTTGTTAAATAGTTTTGAAAGGATAGACGACAGCTCCGGAGAACACTTCTGCAAGACTATAACAGGTATGTTGTCCGGGCCTGTAGAAGAGTCTAAGCGGGAAATCACTTTAGATACAGAAGCTGGAGTGATATGAATGTCGAGCAATGGATCAACCTGTTTGACGGGTATATCAGGTAAAACGCAACTAGTGGCACCAAGAGATGATATTGATGAAAAGTTCTTGGCAAACAATTCAGCTTTGTCTTTAGGTGAGGTAACAAAGTCTGAACCATACAAAAGAGGTGGATTTACAGACTTGCCCTTATTATTGATACTATTAAAGATTCTCCAGAAGTCACGAGAGCCTAATTTTTGTGATGAAATTCGAGATTTCATGATCTGAGAATAGCGAGCTTTGGCGTTAGACAAAACCTTTTTACAATGGTTCCTAGCATTAATAAAGAGACGTCTGTTTTCTGGAGAATTGTTTTGCTGATAGATATGGAAGTAATGGTTTCATTTGGCAATTGCAGCAGCACATTGTGAGGAAAACCATGGAGAAGAGTGAGGCTTGACCTGGAATCGTCGAGAGGGAATAAAGGCTTCCATGCCAGCCTGAATCCACGAAATTATGTAAGAAGCACATTTGTTTACAGGAAGACAAAAGATTTCTACCCAGAGGCCATCACGAAGAAAATCACGGAAAGAGTCCCAGTCAGCTTTAAGGTAGTTGTAAGATGTACGATGATAGGGGGATTCTGATGGTAAAGAAGAATGAGAGAATAGTTTTAGAGAGACCAAACCATGATCAGACGCACTTAAGAGTGAGTGTGAAGAAACTGAGCACTGACTAGGATCAGAAACAAGACATAAGTCGAGTAGAGAAGGTAAATGATTCGGGTTGTCTGGAAAGCGAGTTGGAAAGTTGACTATTTGAGTTAGGGATTGAGAAAGACAAAAGTTGTGGGCCTTAATGCCTGCAGAGTCACTGACACTAGAACCAAGCCATTCAGTGTGATGAACATTAAAGTCACCGACAACAAAAATATTGGCTGACGGATAAATAATGATAAAATCAAAAATTAAAGCAAATAAAGCTAAAAATTTTACTACTAAAAATCTTCATTTTATTAAAACTTAACCTTTAACCCTATTCTCAAGAAATTTTTAATAACTTAATAAAAAATAATATTTAATAAATTACTTATAAAGTATTTAATATATTATTGAATAAATTATTCTTTAATAGTTGTTAAGTCTACTATAAATCAAAAAATTATTTTATGTTATTTAATTATATAACAAATTCAACTTTATCTCTAAAGAATTAAATTTTCACAGTAAAGAACACTTAGAATTAATATTTATATTAGCAACTATACCAATAGTAATCATAAAATTGATGCCTTATAATTTTTATTTTACACAAACATAACTTCATTGAAAATAATTTAGACAGAGATTTTTAAAATTATAGAGTAGTTGTAGAATTAGACTTATCTTTGGCATGAAGTTTTAAGTGTTAAAACACTATTATATTTTATTTTATTATTTTTTTTAAACATCTTTGCCTCCAACAAGGCTGCAAGCAACCACTAATTAGTGTTGGAAGTTACTGGAAGAGAAAAGATGAAGATTGTAGAGCTAGATAATGATTGACAGATGACTTAAAAGATTGCAAATTATATGAATCAGGAAAGCAAGATAAAGGAAGTGAATTCTAAAGAAGCGATGTTTGAGGAAAAAATCTAGACAAATAAGAGTTTTTGGAGCACTTAATAACAGTCACAGAAAAAAGATGAAACTTAATTGAATGACGAATAACAAGAGAGTGAATTTTAGTAGATGGCAAAAGAGACGCTAGCTCTTTAGAGCAGTGCCCATTATAGTATTTGTAGAAAAGAGAAAGAGAAGCAACATTACTATGATGTGATAATCGTTGAATATTGGCAGCAAGAGCAGGTCCAACTATGTTTACAATGCGTTTTTGCATCTTGTCTAAAAAAGAAAGGGCATTATTAGAAGATCCTCCCAAGATATGGCAACAGTATTCCATACAAGGTCAGATTTGAGATTTATAGAGATAGAGATTAGAATCCAGAGTAAGAAAGTGTTGAGCTAGATAAAGAGAAAAAACTTTAGCAGATGCTAATTTTGCAACGGATTTAATATATGGTTTTCAAGAAAGATCAGAAAGTAAGTTATTAGATTCAAGATGAGAGACTAAGTGTTTGAAGAAGACTAATGGGACAGTAGTTAGACGAATCAGATTGCTCTCCAGAATTTTTAAAAATAGGGATAACAGATGCTGCTTTTTAGCAGGCTGGAAAACAAGACTCTGACAAGCACTTGTTGAATAGTTTTGAAAGGATAGACGACAGCTCTGGAGAACACTTCTGCAAGATTATAACAGGTATGTTGTCCGAGCCACAAGCTGTAGAAGAGTCTAAGCAGGAAATCACTTTAGATACAGAGGCTGGAGTGATACAAATACCAATCAATGGATCAACCTGTTTGACGGCTATATGAGGTTAAACGCAACTAGTGGAATCAAAAGATGATATTGATGAAAAGTTCTTAGCAAATAATTCAGCTTTGTCTTTGACTGGTGAGGTGAGGTGACAAAGCCTGAACCATGCAAAAGAAGTGGAATTACAGACTTACCCTTATTATTGATACTAATAAAGATTCTCCAGTAGTCACGAGAGCCTAATTTTTGCAATGAAATACAAGATTTTATGACCTGAGAATAGCGAGCTTTGGAATTTGCCAAAATCTTTTTACATTGGTTCCTAGCAGTAATAAACAGATGTCTGTTTTCTGGAGAATAGTTTTGCGGATAGATATAGAAGCAATCGTTTCGATTGGCAATTGCAGCAGCACAATGTGAGGAAAACCATGGAGAAGAGTGAGGCTTGACCTGGAATCATCAAGAAGGAAAAAAGGATTTTATGCCAACCTGAATCCACGAAGTTATGTAATAAGCACATTTGTCAACAGGAAAATAAAAGATTTCTACCCAAAGGCCATCACAAAAAAAATTACCGAAAGAGTCCCAGTCAGCTTTAAGGTAATTGTATGATGTACAATGATAGGGGGATTCTGATGACAAAGAAGAATGAGATTATAGTTTTAGAGAGATTAAACTGTGATCAGAGGCACCTAAGGGTAAATGGGGAAAACTGAGCACTGACTAGGATCAGAAACAAGACATAAGTCATGTAGTGAAGGTTAACGATTTGTCTGGAAAGCGAGTTGGAAAGTTGACTGAGTTAGGGATTGAGAAAGGCAAAAGTTGTGGGCTTTAATGCCTGCAGAGTCACCATGATTACTTTCTTAAGTACCATGATTACCTCCATAAAGATAACACTAACAAACTTTACCATGATTACCTACATTAAGCAATCTTTCTTGTAAAGTGTTGAAATTATTGGAAAAATATTTTTAGCCTTCTCTTATTGTCATTTGAATATGGTGAATTTGTAAATAAACATAAAAACAGCAATGTAATGAAAATTAGTAATACCAAATTACACTTAACTAAATATTAATTTCAAGATAAAGAAATAAAATCCAAAGCATACCTTTAAAATCTCAAACAGAATATAGTACAAGTGTGATGGGACATAATTTATGTAAATCTCTGAACCTTTTGATAATGCTGTAAAAAAAGTTTAATTAAAAATATACACTATAACTTAAATGAAAGTAACTAATTAAAAGTCTTATAAATGTGTAAAACTTGACCTGAAATATAAAACTTACTGTTGACTTCATTGATCATAACTTGAGGAAATACAAAATATGACTGCTCACATAGAAAACTTGCATTTTCTATGGCATCTGATAAAATAAAAATTGTCAACAAAATTTAAAACTTTTCAAATTATTATTAATTGACAATTACAAATAAACATAGTAATCATAGTAATCAAACAAAATTACCTTTAAGTATAGTTTTAACACAACAGTTAGGTTCAAACACCCCAATAAATTTTTCAGAACTGTCATTAAGATTTTCTTTGAACAGCGCCACTTAAAAAATAAAACATTTAATTTCTTCACTTAAATATACATCCTCTTCCCTTCCAATAAAATGTATTAAGCAAAATAAAATCTGTTAAAACTGATTTTTAAAAAAAAAAAAGGGAAAAATGTTGCAAAGAAAAACACATACAATGTTGTGATATAAGAAGACGAATTCCAATCCTATTCATATAAAAGCGATCTACAAAAAAAAAATTTTAAAAATCAAATATTTATTTCATAAAACTTTTTTTTTAGTTCAACAAAAAAAGAAGAGAAAAAAAAAAAAAAGAAAAAAGAGAAGTGTCCATGTACTTAACTGTCAAACAGGGTGAAAATAGACACTATTTAATCATTTTTGCATCATAGGAAAAAAATGTTGACCACATTGAGGCTTTTTTTTTTTTTTTGACAGCTTATTATACTTTCCCAAAATGTTAACTTCTTGAAAATTATAAATTTTACTTTTCAATAACAATGCTTTAATACACAAATCTTGAGTGATAGCTTTATAAACAACTTAAACTGTCTGAAGAACAAAACTCATACTGTCTATATATGAGAAGAGACATGACTGATACTGTTTATCTCATACTCATATGGTACTCATACTGTTTATATGTGATAGAGATATGCAATAAAAGACAGAAAAAGAAAACTTTGTAAGCAATCTATAATCAGCTTCTACACATTATATTTATGTCAATTTGTTTATAGTTATAAAATTTATTGGGTATATTTTTTGTGCATGTTTGTCACCATATCCATATTTTTTTCTAAAAATTATTGGTGCTGCTTACTTATCTACATTAAGTTTGTTGCTTTTATTATTTATATAAACATACTTAGCTACATTAAGTTTTTGCTTTTATTTATATAAACATACTTAGCTCCATTAAGTTTGTTGATTTTATTATTTATATAAACATACTTAACTAACATGTGATAACTAGAAATCCGGACAAAACTAAAAAACTTATAACTTTGAGACTAAAGGTGCAATTTTATTTCTGTAAAAAGATAATTAAAGTTAAGCATATAAAACTTCAGATTTAAAAAAATTACAAGTTTATCATGCCATGTCTGCAAACTTTGTCCACTCGGCTGAAAGAAGCCTTGCCAAGTCGATGTACGCAATCTTGACTGATCCGTTTTATGCAGTAGCTGATCCTATTAGTGAGCTGGTCCACGGTTCTTGCTCTCCAGCCACGATCATATACTCTTTGTTTGTGTTCTGACCAAAAGTCTTTAATCGGTCAGAGTTCTGGCACATTGACAGGGTTGCGCTCCTTAGGTACGAATTCGATGTTATTCGCTTGGAGGAAATGCCTCTTCTTTGGCCAGAAAACAATCTCATCGTTCTTATGAACTGTTTTGATGAATGGAATCAAGCGCTTCATCAAACATTTCTGAATGTAGATATCTTAATTGATCGCTTGGCCCAAAGGTGTTACCAGGTGCTTCAACAGGCGGTCCTCGGACATAGCAATCCAAACAAGTACCTTTGGCTCGAACTTGGGCTTGCGCTTGAGTTTAACAGCTTCTGGAGTCATTTCAACATCAGACGTGTAGAATCCAGCGTTTCTAGATAGCTCATTATTGCTCAACGAAAAATAGGACTCGTTGTCGATGATCACCATGTTTTTCAGGAAAACTTTGCCAGATGGGCACACTTCGGACGAATTGCTGACTTCTGTTGCGGAGTTTGATCTGGAGCTTTTTTTTTCTTTTTGTATTGGATTGTTGTCTTGGTACTAACTGTTTTTGATATGTGCATTTGGCTAACACCACCACTATGATCGATTTACTTTTTCAGCATGGTGATTCGCTTTGTGTTCATCTTGATTACCACCCGTCCAGTTCCATGCTGTTTTTCAAGGCCTATTTTGAGCATCTTGCTCAAAATAGAAGTGTCTCACAATCTCACTTTTCTTCATATCCGGATGCAAACGTGTACACACGCTTTCTGAGGTCTTCCTGTTTTGAGATAATTTTCTTTGCCATTATAAATAATTGTTTGCTAAAAGGTATATTGCAATTTGAAGAGAATTAAATTTACTACAACATAGCATAAGTTGCAACAATTTTGCAACACTCCTTAAACAATTTATGTCAACTGAACTTTTGTGCGGATTTCTAGGTATCCCATGTTATAATAAGTATGTTGTTTCACCTTAAACTTGATAGTTATGTTTATTTTCATCCCGTTTAAAAGTATTTTTGAAAAAATCAAAATTTTGATAACCAAGCTATAACAGCTTTATGAAATAAAAACTTTTACCTAAAAAATACTGGACCGCAGGAAGGAAACAAGATTCACCTTCTGATTCTTTTAATTCAATAATACCCTAAAAAAAAACAATTTTATTTTTTAAAACAATATATAATTATTGAATTTAATTAATCACTCTGAAAATTTATATATATATATATATATATATATATATATATATATATATATATATATATATATATATATATATATATATATATATATATATATATATATATATATATATATATATATATATATATATATATATATATATATATATATATATATATATATTATATATATATATATATATATATATAATAAGGCAAAATTACTGAGCAAAATTTTTTCAAAAGAAAAATTGATAAGGGTGTCGAAAATTTATATGTAAAGTCAAACACAATTTAAAAACATAAAACTAATTCAGACTTCAACATTTAAAAAATTTAAAAAAACATTTAAAAAAATTCAGACAAATTGGAGCTAATAAATATACTACAGATTTATAATAATAGTAATATAGTTGTGATTGCTATATCCCATATAATATTTTGATGGTTATAGACTTTACAGCACATCATTAAGTTATTAGAAAAATATGTAGGCAGCAAAATCATCTTCTGCATTCACTATGTCAACAATTGAAAAACAAACTGCTTTATTTTTTTTACACTTGCATTTGTACTTGATCCCTACAACATTTAAAATTTAAATAATTCTTCAGATTTTAATCTGAAGTTTTTCCACATTTTTTCTTTATATTTTTCTTTTTTCATTCCTGAATTTAAGTCATTGATTTATAGCTCATTTTCTTTCATCAGCACCTTGTCTAAGAGAGAAAGAGCATCATAGAAAAATATGATGCAATAAAGAAAATTCTCCTGTATTTAAAAAGTTGCATAGTAGAAAATATTAATGGAGTATCAATATATATTTTTTTTTACTAAAATACAGTTTGATTTATACATTTTGTTTTGAGAAAAAAAAAAGCAACGAAATGAATGAATGTAAACAGGTAGGCTTTGTCTTGTTTAGTCTGCTCAATCTTTTCAAAAATAATATTTATCTTATCTTTTTATTGACCAAGCAAATTTGTAAACAATCCATTTTTTATATCATCAAATGGAATAACTTTTACTAACAACCATTACTCTGCCATAAAAAATCTTGCAGCTTAATAAACACTTATATGTGTGTTAAACATAAAAAATAAAAAATAAACATTTAACTAATAACACTGAGATTACTTAAATTCTTTTTAAATTTGAAAAAAAAAATTTTTCTAATTCTTTTGCCAAGTAATGCAAATGTTTGTGACTGTATAAAATAAACATTTCTAAACCAAATAAATATATTTCAACTAAATAATTTACATCACCAGTTGTATTAATACTGTTTAACCTACTGTTTTAACCCAGTTTAGAACAAAGAGTGATTACAAGTAAAACTATAAAATTGCTAGAAAGAATAAGAAAAAGAAGCTTGTTTAAAAGTATTTAGTAAGTGTTTGCAAACACTTATATTATATTTACTAATTATAATTACTAAAATTTAGATAAAAAAAAAAAATTAGTAATTAAAAATAATGACCCTATATAATGTAAATAAATAGTATTGACTAAGACATTTTAGTAATTAGCGTATTACTTAAAATTGCTAAAGTGTGAAGTAAATTTTTAATCACCAGTTCATAATACTCTTAATAAAATAAATCATTAATGATTTTAAATTTTTCTAATATTAAATTTATTTTATCTAAAAATGCTCAACACTATTGATTTCTCGTACAATATTTTTGTGTAGAATTTTCTTCAGATGGCAGATAGATGTCTTTTTTCTTATATCAGATGGCAGATAAATGTCTATTTTCTTTATCAGATGACAGATACATGTCTATTTTTTTTTTATCAGATGGCAGGTACATGTCTATTTTTAATAAATTTGCAATATCTTTATTTATCCTTTTCAATTTTAGCGATAAATTTTATTAAAAGAATTCTCTCTCCTATGTTTAAAGAACATTAGCCAAAACTTTTTAGAATATACCTTGATGCAAAGTCCTGTTTACTTAAGACACTATTATATAGATGTTGTTTGGCATAATTATTAAGTTTAGAAGCAAAGAAATCTAAATCTATAGTTAAGTTTATGTCTTAATTTAAAAACCTCCTCTAACCATATCAAACAAACATTCCAAATCACTATTTATCATAAGAGCTTGCCATTTTTTATAAAGTTGTGCAAGTTTGCTAGGTTGTCACACAGTTTTTAAGTTAAAATTAAAAAACAATGGAAACAGCTGTGTTTCCAGACCATGTATTCTTATGATTATGAATAAATCGAGAAATAAAAAGTTAAACTAAAATTTAATAACATTAATGATAAAGCTGTTAATTTTAAGGTTAAAAAAGCAAGAAAACAAAAGATAGTTTGTAAAGAAATTTTCATTAACATTTGAATGAATTCCTTGTAATGCAACTTTTTTCTTTATCATAAAAGTTTGTTATTTCTTTAACATCGCACCAGTTTACAGAAATGCTTTAATTATACCGTAAAATAATATTCACATTTAAGAATTATGCAAAAAATTGTCTCAAAGTAAGTCAAGATGACCAGTAACTTTTTAAAATTTTAAACTCAAAAAGTATTCTCTATATTTGCAATCACAATTAGCTACAGGAAGTTCACATTTACATGCAGATAAATAAAACAATGAATCAAAATTTTATTCCAATTTTTTTTTTGGTCCTAATTTTTTTCACTGTTTTCCAAACAAACATTCTGAATTTATAACATTTTAATTTTTTGTGCTTTGCACACAAAACTTTTAAAAAAAATTTTTTTCTTACACTTCTTTTTAAGGTTCTTCTCTTTTATATTCCTCGTAGCTCTACATGTTAGATTCTTAATTTTGAGTTCTTCTTTTAGGAAACTTGGCAACTTTTCCAGTACTTGGGCAAAAAAACAGACAGTAATAGAGTCTACTCTGGATTTGTTAGTCTGGTAAGATTATTTAAAGCTATTCCTTTGCTAAGTTCTTTTGATCATAATAACTAAATAGTTTAAAAACTGTTTATGCCATTAAAAAGTCTAAACTATTATAAACTGTAAGTTATTAGTTGTCAAGCACTACTATTGGCTAAGTATTAGTTGTTGAGCACTATGGTTATAAATGTTGACTAATTACTAATTGTCAAGCTCTACTTAAAAGCAAAAATAATTACAAATTAAATTCTTTCTTCCACTAAGTAAATCTAGAACTAATTAAAAAATAAAATTTCTGAATGAAAATAAAATGAAAAAAAAAATGACAAAATTATTGCTGACCATTTATCTTTTTTGAGAGCCCTAGTAGTAAAAATACTTAACTAATAATTTGAAACAGACAACAAAATACCTGAGCCATTGTTTCAACTGTACTGTCATGACGACGTTTTATAGCATGCAAGGTTTTAGTAAATCTAAACAAAAAAATAACAACAACAAAATTTTAAACCACAAAAAAAAACCATTACATTCATTAATTAGTGAGTGTAATAAAAAATATAGCATAAATAAAAACCTATCTACAGTATCAACATTAAAAGGAGCATCTTGAAACTCCATAAGATCAATGAAACTTTGAACATACCTATAAACAAATTTTAATTTAACCTTTATAAAAAAGAAAACAACTTAACATCTTTGGTATTATTTATTTAATAGTGTTCAAGTTTATAAATTTATTTTTAGAGTTTTCTGTTTTTTATTTTTAGCAATTTGTCATTTTGGAACATAATGATAACTTAAATACTAAAAAGTACTCATACCAGCTTCTAACAAGGTCAACTGAACGCATTGATAATAGATTTTTTGGTAAATGACTAATTTCTTGCATTATATGAGCTAAACGAACAGGAACTTCATTGCGCAGAAATTTATATGAACCAAGCGGCTCTGCATTTTTTCCTAAAATTATAAAAATTCCAAAATAATAATTGTTGATGTTTTTTTTTTTATATTTCTTTATATACCACATTAAATAAACGAAGGACTCTCTAACATATACATTTAGGAAATTTTTTTAAGGCAGTTTTAAAAACTTAAAATATATCCTTTATATACACCTTTATGCATACACTTTTTTGAAAGTGTATATATATATATATATATATATATATATATATATATATATATATATATATATATATATATATATATATATATATATGTATATATATATATATATATATATATATATATATATATATATATATATATGTATATATATATATATATATATATATATATATATATATACATATACATATATTTATTTATATATATATATTTTGTTATTTATTTTTTAAATACCATTTAACTATTAAAAATATAATTATTATATATATATATATATATATATATATATATATATATATATATATATATATATATATATATATATATATATATATATATATATATATATATATATATTATTATTATTATTATTTTATAAACATCAATAAATACGATTTTCTCTCAATACTAAATTTATTTTTAAACTTTTATTTTTTATAAGAAATTTTCGCTGGATTGTTGTGACCAGCGCCTTCAGCTTAAAAGATTTTGTTTGTTTTTAGATGATATCTAAATTATATCTAAAAACAAACAAAATCTTTTAAGCTGAAGACGCTGGTCACAACAATCCAGCGAAAATTTCTTTTAAAAAATAAAAAATAAATTTAGTATTGAGAGAAAATTGTACTTATTGATGTTTATAAAATAATAATTTACATACTCTCATACATGATGTCTACATTCAAAAATATATATATATATATATAAGTAAATAAATATATATATATATATATATATATATATATATATATATATATATATATATATATATATATATATATATATATATATATATATATATATATATATATATTTATTTACTTATATATTTTTATATATAAGTAAATAAATATAAACAACTGTTTGTTGACAGAATACTTTTCAAGTATTCTGTCAACAAACAGTTGACAGAATACTTGAAAAGTTGTTAGTTTTTAAAAAATTCCAAATAACTTTGTGATTGATTGTATATATAGTTTCCATGAGAGGTCAATAGAAAACATTAATCCAGGAAGACATAAAGAAGTGGACTCAGTGAGAGGGTTGCTGTTCATTGATATAGAAGTGTCTACAGTATTGTGATAATGAACCTACAAAATGTAAATAAATAATAAAATTCAGCTACTTACTGTTTGCAATAAATAACTGAGTTTTGTTAAAGTTGAAATTCACAAGCCACTGCAAACCCTAATCCGTTACAGAAGTGAGATCAGATTCAATTGTTATTGTCAAATTTAAGTAGATTTTAAAGAACCACATCTTTTCAAAGAACTATCATCTATTCAAACTTACTGATCTCCTTAGTTCATACAGAAACATTTCAAAATTTAAATTACAAACACTGAAGTGTGTAGTATACTTTAAACTTTAAATGAGGACTAATCAGTGGTGTGTAATTGTTTCACCCTTTCTGTATTTTGATAAGTAAAGTTTTTTTTGATAATACATGTCTCTTTGTGCTTTACAATTTAACTTCTATATGTTTCATTTCATATTGGAAAATAATAACTCTGCTAAGTCTTTTTCTTATGCTGTTGCTTTTAATAAAAACTCCATTTGCATAACATTGTACTTACATTTAATGAAAACTATTAAAAAATCATGTTATCATTTTTTTGAAATATAATATATTTTATAACTTATAATACAATCTTAGATACAATCCATTAACCATAACTTTAACCATAAATAAATAAATGTTGTTCAATGTTTATTTTATTTATAATTGATGACATCTTAGTGTCATCAGCGAATAATTTTAAAGTTAAAGAGATAATTTAGAAACATCATTTTAATATAACAAAAAAAAGTAAAAATCCTAAAAATTAACTTTTTTTTTTAAATCTTCGCTTCCAACAAGGCTGCAAGCAACCACTAAATAGAGCTGGAAGTTACTGGAAGTAAAAGATAAAGATTGTAGAGCAAGATAACGATTAACAGATGACTTGAAACATTGCAAATTATATGAATCAGGAAAGCAAGATGAAGGAAGCGAATCCCAAAGAACTGTCGTTCAAGAAAAAAAATTGAGAAATAAAGGTTTTTAGAGCACTAAGGAACAGTCACAGAAAAAGAATAAGACTTAATTGAATGATGAGTAACACAAGAATGAATTTTAGTAGATGGCACAAGAGACACTAGGTCTTTAGAACAGTGTCCTTTATATTATTTGTAGAAAAAAGAAAGAGAAGCAACATTACGATGATGTGACTATGGTTGGAGGTTGGCTGCAAGAGCAGGTCCAACTATGTTTACAATGCGTGCACTTGTCTTAAAGAAAGAAGATGTTATTAGAAGATCCACCACAAATATGGCAACAGTATTCCATACAGGGCTAAATTTGAGATTTATAGAGATAGAGATATAAAATCCAGAGTAAGAAAGTGTCGAGCTCAATAAAGAAATGCAACCTTAGTACATGCTAATTTTGCAATCGATTTGATATATATGGTTTCCAAAAAAATCGGAAGTAAGAGTTAATCCTAGAAGATGAAGGGTAGATGGGTTATCGAGTACATTACCGTTCATAAATATAGGAAGGTCTAAATTATTGCAATAAAGATTGGCTGAAAAAAATTGAGTTTTATCTGAAATAAAGTTCACCAGCCACTGTAAGCTCCATGCTGAAGCAGAAGTGAGATCTTTTTCAAGCTCAAATGCCCCCTCCAAGCAATCAGAGAGTGTTGGCTTCTTATCATGACGAGAATAAATGCTAGTATCATCAGCAAACAATGCCACCGTAGATGTGAGAATATACAAAAGATCGTTAATGTAAATTAAAAAGAGTATAGGGTCAAGAATTGAACCTTGAAGAACCCCTGAAGTTACAGAATAAGAAGAAGAGGGCTGTCCATCAAGAACAACTTTTATACTACAATTGGAAAGGAAGGATTCAATAAGATGTTTCCAGATACACCTCAAGTTGATAGCTTATGGAGAAGACCAGCATGCTAAACTTTATCAAATGCTTTAGAAATGCCAAGAGCAATGGCCTTAACCTTGCCACCTTTATGGAATGCATGATAAAACCTATTGGTCATTACTGTTAGCGAATCAGCTGTAGAACAAGAAAATCAAAATCCATATTGATGATCAGAAGAAAAGTTATTAGATTCAAGATCAGAGATAAAGTGTTTCTTAATTAAAGATTCAAAAACCTTACTTATGATATGAAGAAGACTAATTGGACGGTAATTGGATGAGTCAGATTGCTCTCCAAAATTTGTGGATATAGGAATAACAGATGCCGCTTTCCAGCAGGCTGGAAAACAAGACTTTGATAAGCACTTATCGAATAGTTTTGAAAGTATAGAAAAAAACTCCGGAGAACACTTCTGCAAGGCTATAACAGGTATGCTGTCCGGGCTACAAGCTGTAGAAGAGTCTAAGCAGAAAAACATTTTTGATACAGAAGATAATACGAATGTCAAGCAATGGATCAACCTGTTAGACGGCTAAATCAGGTAGAATGCAACTAATGGAATTAAGAGATGATTTTGATAAAAAGTTCTTAGCAAATAATTCAGCTTTGTCTTTAGGTGAGGTGACAAAGTCTGAACCATACAAGAGAGGTGGAATTACAGATTTGCCCTTATTATTGATACTATTAAAGATTCTCCAGAAGTCACGAGAGGCTAATTTTTGTGATGAAATACAAGATTTCATGATCTGAGAGTAGCGGGCTTAGGCGTTAGACAAAATCTTTTTACAATGGTTTCTAGCAGTAATAAACAGATGTCTGTTTTATGGAGAATTGTTTTGCTGATAGATATGGAAGTAACAGTTTCGATTGGAAATTGCAGCAGCACAATGTAAAGAAAACCATGGAGAAGAGTGAGGCTTCACATGAAATTGTCGAGAGGGAATAAAAGATTCCATGCCAGTCTGAATCCACAAAGTTATGTAAGAAGTACATTTGTCAATAGAAAGATTAAAAACTTCTACCCAAGGGCTATCACAAAAAAAATGGAATGGAAATGAAAAGAGTCCCAGTTACCTTTAAGGTAGTTGTAAGAGATACAATGATATGGGAATTCAGATGATGAAGAAGAATGAGATAACAGTTTTAGAGAGGTCTGTGAGAAACTGTGATCAGAAGCAACTAAGGTTGAATGTAGAAAAACTGAGCACTGACTAGGATCAGAAACAAGACGTAAGTCGAGTAGAGAAGGTAAATGATTCAGGTTGTCTGGAAAGCGAGTTGGAAAGTTGACTATTTGAGTTAGGGATTGAGAAAGTTAAAAGTTGTGGCCTTTAATGCCTGGAGAGTCACTGACACTAGAGCCAAGCTAATCAACGCAATGAGCATTTAAGTCACCAACAACAACAATATTGGCTGATGGATAAAGAGAGAAGACTAGGTGAATTTAATCAGAAATAACATCAAAAAGAGTTTAGTCTTGAGATAAAGGAGAAAAATATAGAATAAAGAGAAAGGCGATAGAGTGAAATGGTGCTAAATGAAAGCACATAAAAGAATAGTATGTGGATTCAAACCTAGTTTCCTGAAAAATGGGTGAACTCTTATGAATGTAAATGCCCAGGCCAAGCATGTGACTATTGGAGTCTTTACGAAATAAATCTAAACAATAACTTGCCTAGCAACTTCACTAATTACTACTCTCTGTATTCTGTTTATTATAAACAACACTCTTTAAAACAGTGCATTAAACTCCATAAAAAGAGGATGGTGAATAAGGATGTTGACAGGTACTGGGTACCTGCCTCTTGGTTACTGTCTAGGTAGCATTATCAAATGACAGGTAACTAAATTGGAGAAAAAAGTAAATGTGCATAACTGTGAATACAGTGCTATTGGAATGCGCTTTATCGACTGCTGGGCATGTGGTCAATCAACTTTGTGCATTTTTGGTACCTGGACAAATGCGGACATGTTTTTTAATGGGTACCCACTTGTTCATTTGACAAGTACTAAGACTTTTTCATAATTTTCAACAATCTTATCAATTAATCTTGGTTTTCTTTAATAAATACTAATTTGAAACATTTATTGTTTTAAATTAATTTAATGAATCAATTATTTGATTTTTTCAATTTTAGTATTATCAAAATCATTAGCATGCAAAATTAGATTTTTTTCTTATGATATATTTATTGATGTATAATTTTTTTCCAATAATAATTGACAAGATTATCTATTTTCAATGAAAATTTTGTATTCAATGTTGTTGATATCCTCTGTTACAATAAATTCTCAATTATACTTATGCAATTAAACTGCTAACAATGTATTAGGCACATAATTATGTTGTGATATGTTTAAGAGAGTATTTGAAAGAGTATATGAAATACTTTTGAAAAAAATTAACAGATATTGGAAACCTCACCAATAGTTCTTTAATCACTATTCAGAAATGTTTTGGTACTGTGAAAAGTGAAATAGCAAATAATAAAACTTTAAATGACAATGAAAAAGTCTACCGAATGAAAAAAAATATAAGCTGTTCTAAATCATTGTACTAACTCTCCAGCAAGTTTTGTCATCATATACTATGTCCTAGAGAATTAAATAGTTAATGCAAGTTGAAGAATTGTGAAAAGGAAGTAACAAATAAAAAAACAATAACAAACTTAAAGTGAATTTTCATGGAATGGAATTATGATTTAATAAACAATGACTTTGATGATTTCTCTGATGATTTTCTAAACATATGCATTTATGTTGTAATAAATATTTTGTTACAAGATTTTTGCTTAAAGTGGCTGTTAGTTCTGCAAATCTTTATTTTAGTGTTGGCACATATGGCCTTAATAGAGTTTTTTTCCCTAAATATAAAATCTGATTTAAAAAACTCTTAAGTATTTCTTCAAAAAGATAAGAAGCATTTAAAAAACATGATCAAAATAGAGTTACAAAGTTGAAAAAAGAAGATAAATGTTAAAAGCTTTAAAATAAGGCTGTCGTCAGGTACTCAGGCACCTTAGTACCATTGGTTAACACCTGCATAGCTACCAAATCACAGGTAACCATCATTTGATAAGTTTATAATCAATTTTGTTTTTTAAGTTTAAACTCATTATTTTTATAATATAACAATTTAACAATACTATGTTTTTGTTGTTCAAAATTTTAATATGAAAATCAGAGCTCTTCCATTTTGTTTATTAGTTTGTCTGTTGGATGGAAAATATAACTATTTTAAGCTCATAAGAGAAATCCAAGTTTCAATTAAGCAAATTATATTTAAAATGTTTTAGTTTCTTTATAAATAGTTATACATTTTGTTAAAAAAAAAAGATTTAAAAAAAGATTATGTATTCATTTTTTTTTAAAAAGAAAAAAAAAACATAGGATGATTCACTCAGGGGCGTGGTGGCTCTAAAAAGCCCATGCAGGATTTTATTAAAAAGCCTTTTTTTTCAACAAAGCTGCAAGCAGACACTAATTAGGGTTGGAAGTTACTGGAAGAGAAAAGATGAAGATTGTAGGACAAGAAAACGATTGACAGGTAAATTAAAGAATTGCCAATTATGTGAATCAGGAAAGCAAGATGAAGGAAGCGAATTACAAAGAACTGATGTTCAAGGAAAAAAACTAGAGGAATAAAAGTTTTTGGAGCACTTAAGAACAGTCACAGAAAAGGGATGAGACTTAATTGAATGACGAGTAACACGAGAATGAATTTTAGTAGTTGGCACAAGAAACGCTAGCTCTTTAGAGCAGCATCCATTATAGTATTTGTAGAAAAGAGAAAGAGAAGCAATATTATGACAATATGATAATGGTTGGAGGGTGGCTGCAAGAGCAGGTCCAACAATGTTTACAATCTTGTCTAAAAGAGAAAGGGCATCATTAGAAGATCCTCCCCAGATATGGCAACCGTATTCCATACAAAGCCGTATATTACGGTATATATTGGGAATTTACCATATCCATAGCTGGATGTAAAGGCCCATATATATATATATACATATTTATACATATATATACATATTTATATATATATATATACATATATATATATATACATATTTATATATATATATATATATATATATACATATATATATATATATATATATATATATATATATATATATATATATATATATATATATATACATATTTATATATATATATACATATACATATATATATATATATATATATATACATATATATATATATATATATATATATATATATATATATATATATATATATATATATATATATATATATATATATATATATGCTGTTAAAAAATTCTTTAGTAGAGTGTTGTTTTTAGATTTTCACACAAACTATCCAATTATTTATTAACAACATGACTAATTTGATAAAAAATTGGATGAAGAACTATAAAAGTTTTTACTGCTTATAAAAATATCTTATATTTTCTTATTTTAGTTAAACAGGCATTTTAAGAATTATTGCAATAATTAAAAATTCCACAATAAAAGTGAAAGATATATTAAAGTAATTAATATATAAAATATATAATTAATTACATAAAATGAAAATTATTATGCAATAAATTAGAGTGTAACAACTTTATATTATATTAGTTAAATATTTTTATATTTTATCAATTTTATATAGAGAGTAATATTTTTATATTTATCACTTAGTCCAATCTAATCAAAAGCATTTGAATTTCAATCTGGACTCTATTTTTTTTTTTTTTTTTTTTTTACAACAACCGCGCTTTTTAAAAAGTATTGCAATTAATTATGTAATTAATTTGTTTTATAAAAATGTGCCAGTGTGTTTTATTTTAGTAAAAATAATAACTTTAATTTATATATATATATATATATATATATATATATATATATATATATATATATATATATATATATATATATATATATATATATATATATATATCAGGCCTTGTTTTAAATAAAAAATGCTTAACGCATTAGCCTTATGTGAATTTGAGGTCATGAAACTCTTGTTTTTAATTTTTTTAATTTTTTAATTTTTAAAGACATACATTTTTTATATTACTGCAATAATATTAATTACTGCAAAACAATTTAAATAATAATAATAATAATAATAATAATAATAATAATAATAATAATAATAACAATAATAATAATAATAATAATATTAATAATAATAATAAGAGGTAGCTGTAACAACTGGTATTAACAGTTGTGGAGCGCAATAACAGTTGATATTGCACTGTATCAGCTTCGCACAATTCCTAAATCTCTAAACCAAATTATCTTGAAAACAATTTTGTAATAAAATGTTTTTGCATTAATTTTTAACTTTTTTTTTTAATTGTTACTATTAATGGTTATTTTCTTTCATTTTTTTTTTTTTTTTTTTTAATATTAAATAATTAAATTTAATATTACATTTTAAAAAATTTTTGATTTAAACAAATTTCTTTTTCTATTTTTTTTTAAATTTAACATATTTTAATTCATTTATGATTTAAAATATGTTAAATTTTTTTAAATTATCATTTTTTAAATTTCTAATTGCGGCTTTGCTACTAAAAATTATTTATTTAAAAAAAATTAGCAAGTAACAAAGAAAAAAAATTGCATTAACTTATTTACTTTATTTATTAAAAGTTTATTAGTTTATAACTGATTTTGTTATGAAAGCAAAGATTATTTTTCCAAATACCATTTATTAAAATCATACAGCTGTATATATCATTTATTAAAAAAACAATCTCTGTGCTTTAACTTGGGTTAAAGCTAAAAAAAGTTGATCTTTTTGTGCAAATTTTTGATGCAGTCTCAGAACATGTTTACAAAGAATTTAATTTTGAGTAAAAAAAAATGTTTAGGAAGAAAACTGAAAAAATAATTATGATAAAAATGAGCTTCTTTTTTTTTTAAGAATAAATAAAATTTAAATATTAAACAATATTTAGGAATACTTTAAAATAAATTTGACAGTTAAGTTAAACTCAAGCATTAACTTTAATTTTAATAAACTTAAATATACTTTTTTAATCAGAATTAAATTATATATTACTTAAATCAAAATTAAATTATATATATTTTATATCAGAAAAAAATTATATACTTTTATTAAATTAGTTTTAAATTAAATCATATATTTTTATCAGAATTAAACTATATTATTATGATCTTTGATTTAAGCTTAAAGTATTAGCATTTTCAACCTAAAAATTAATTATTATAAATCATAATATAAAATTAAGATAATATAAAATAAAACTTAACTTTTTTTTATTATTAATTTTCTTTTTACTATTTTAAGTAAATTGTTCTTTAATTGTAATCAAAAGTTGTATAAACAATCTTGTGCTCGCAAGTTAAAAATAAAAGTTTATATATATATATATATATATATATATATATATATATATATATATATATATATATATATATATATATATATATATATATATATATTTCTGTAGTATTTTTTATTTTTTTTAATTTTGTTTAATAACTTTGTACACAAAAAAAATTGTAGTTTTTGATTTTATTTGATTTATTTTCATTAGTAAATAGCGCTTATATCTAACACAATTGTCATTCAAACTTTTGTAACAAACTTATTTACAGGCCTTAATGCCTGCAGACTCACTGACATTTAGTGTAATAAAGGCACCAACGTTATTGACTGAAGGATAAAGAGAAAGGGCTCAGTCAATTTGATTAGAAAAAAGATCAAAAAGAGTGCAATGTTGAAATGATTAAATAGTAAATGTATGCATAAAAAATAATAATATATAAAGTGTTAAAAATTTTTTCCTAGTCCAGCTAAACCTAATCATTTTTTTAAAGCCGGGGCTGGAACTGGGTTTGTAAAAATTCCTAATTTTAGTCGGGGCCAGGACCCCGGTCACTTACTAAGACTAATGCCCCTGAATGGACATAATGAATAAATCCATATGGTGGTGTGGTGTGGTTGGGATCAAAATAAAAGCGTATGTACTTTATAGAAAAACCCATGTTTATATTTAACAGCATAACTCAAAAAGAAAAAAATTCATTTTATTATTATATTTTTTTTAATTTATTTTTTTATTCTGATTCACTCCCAACAAAGCTGCAACCAACCACTATTAAGTTGGGAGTTACTAGAAAAAAAGAATAGAGCTATAGAGCAAGGAATGGGTGATAGAAGACTTAAAAAGTTGAAGGCTGTCATTTGGTTATCATTTTTGAAATTGTCATATGATTTTGCTTCATTTGAGATCATCTATGATACATCACCATGACC
>NC_061162.1:5474144-5484144 GCF_022113875.1 Hydra vulgaris
CCAATGTTTTAGTTAAATGTCTCTATTTAATAAACCTTATTTAATAAAAAGAGACTAAGTTTGACTTTGAATTATTATTAAAAAGTAGATAGCGAAAACAAAATATGGAGTTTTTAGAATCTGAATAAACCAACCATCTAAGGCAAAAGGTTTCTCCATTTGCAAGTTTTCTACTGTAATAAATGCTTGAAAAATGTCGACCATTTCTATCTTCAGGGTATTTTTTCTTTGTAATTTGAAAAGGACCAAGTTTAATTAAATGGTCCACAATGTTGCTAGATCGAACAATTGGTCACTTTCCACAATCCAATAAATTTGATGTTTCTTATACAAAATCTTCCGATAAATCATTTAATTTTTTTAAAATAACTGGTTCATTATCTACTTTGGTATCGAATGAAGTTATACAATTATTTTTGAGTATTGTTGAAGGTTCTCCAACTTTATTGGAAATAGTCGTCGAGATAGTTGAAGCATCAGAGTTGAAATCTTCACAACCTTCGTCAGGTTTTTTATAAGCAACAAATTTTTCAATGCTCATGAATTATTACTTTTTTTTTTTTATTTTTGATCTTTTTTGGACTGTACTCATACCCAGACAAATTTTTTCTCGAATTTAGATATTATGTGACATGCGACAGATTACTTTTTATTCGTAATATAAAACTATTTATATAATTCGAAAAACTGATTTTTAAAATCGAGTCAACTTAACATTTAATAACAAAAAATATGAATCCTTGAACTTCTTTGTAAAAAAAATTGTGCAACTTTTCGAAATGACTCCTAGGGGAAATAACGCACAAACGTTACTATAAAATACAATCGAAAACCATGCATGAATTATATTTTTTAAGTAAATTTTGTACAAAAAATCAATTAACTTTAAATTTTTGTAAAGGTTGGTGTTAAATCTTATATTTTTTAGTTTACTATTAGATAATTAAAACATGTAACTAATAAAATTTTTTGCCCCTATTTACTTGCCGCCCTCGTGCAGCGCACGACCTCGCCCCCCCCCACCCCCCAAAAAAAGTCGGCTCTGTATATTTATATATATTTATAAATAACGTCAAGCCACTGCCAAATATATAAATTACCATTTACTCTTCTAACGACAAAAATGCCTAGCCACTGCCAAAGGATGGTTCACCTCTAAACGTAGCCTACATACATATATTGGCAGATACGCATACATCCAATCTTTTTATTTTCTTTTTCTTATATATATATATATATTTAATACTTTTGTCCTTTTTTTTTTTTTATTTTTTTTTATTTTTTTTATTATTATTATTTTTATTATTATTATTACTATTATTATTTTCAATGTTTCTATTCTTGTTATTTATATAGTTTTGTTTAATTTCTTTTTATTACAAAATTATTAAAAAGTAATTTAATATTATAAATTCAATTAAAAATTAACATATATGTTAATTTTTAATTTAATTTATAATATTGTGCATGCATATAACGTATGCTAACAATATTACAATAGAAGAGTTCCAAAACTTAAAAACTAAAACATGTCAAAAAACTCAGTAGATTAAACATGTTAAATAATTGTTTGTTGATAAAATAATTAATAAAGAAATAAAAATATATATAATATACATTATATAAAATACATATACTAGTATAGATAAGAGATTTTCAAAAATTTAAAAGTAGATTAGTATATTTTCAGTTGAAAAAATGAGTTTTTTAAGATTTTGTTTAAAAGAATCAAATTACATTCTTGAAAAATATCTTTAAAAGTATTTAGAACTCTACTATTCCATAAAAATGGTCCGCGAAATGTAACAAAAAATTTTCCCAAATTAGTTTGAGAAAATGGTTGTCGAATTAAGTTATCGTTCCTTAAAATATATTTATTTCTATCTTTTTGTAAATACAAGTTACGAAAAGAAACGGGTGATAGGTGGGTCTTGCATTTATACATAAAACAAAGAATATTAAAAACATTTAACTCATATATATTGAGTGCTTTCATATCATATAAAAGAGGCTTGGCGTAAGCAAAAGGGTCCTTGAAATTTATACGGCGTGCTACATGCTTCTGTTGCCGATGAAGAGGTTTACTTTCAAAAGTTTACTTTTATAAGTGCTACCCTAAGCAATGTTTGCATAGTTAATATGGCAATAAATTAACGAATAATATAACTGAATTAATGCTTATCAAGAACGTTTCTTATTTTGTATAAAATGCCTATACTCTTTGAAATTTTATTGCACAAGTTAGTAAAATGGCTTTTCCATGTAAGATTTTCATCGATATATACACCTAAAAATCTTGTCACTAAAACTCTTTTAATAATTATGTTATCGATAAAAAGAAAAGGTAAGTTTCTAGGCAGCTGGTGCTTTTTACCATAAAAATGAAAAAGAATCCATTTAGTTTTATCAATATTTAATGATAGTTTGTTTAATCTGAACCATTTGGAAATTTTAACTAGTTCAATGTTCATGTTGTTAAAAAGTGTAGAAATGTTATTATGAGAAAGAAATAAGTTATAATCATCAGCAAACATAATTGTCATTAGGTTTGAAGCTTTTGGTAGATCATTAATATGTATTAGAAATAGGAGAGGTCCTAATATGATCCTTGAGGAACTCCACATGAATTACTTAACAGATTAGATGATATGTTATCATCTGCATTAACAAATTGTTTTCGATTATTAAGGTAACTTTTTAACCATATTAATATATTTCCAGTAACTCCGTACCACTCCAACTTTATAAAAAGAATTTTGTGATCAATAGTATCAAAAGCTTTCGCCAAGTCAATGAAAACACCTAAAGTAAATTGAGATTTTTCAAATGAGTCAGATATATTTCTTGTAAATAATAGAATGGCATGTTCAGTAGAATTGTTTTTTTGGAATCCATATTGATTGCTGTATAATAAATTGTTTATAGTAAGATGATTATAAATTTTATTGTACAAAATTCTTTCTAAAACTTTAGAGAATACAGAAATTAGTCAAATGGGACGATAATTACTTATATTCTCAATGTCACCACCTTTTAATATTGGTATGACTTTTGCTAATTTAAGAGCTTGTTTAAAAATTCCCTGTTTAATTGATATTGAAAAAATAAAGAAAAAAAAGAGTATATCTTTTAAAACATCAAATGAATTTATAATAATGTTGCCGTTAATACCATCAGGGCCAACTGCTTTGTTAGATTTTAACATTTTTAAGACAATTTCAAACTCTTCAAAAGATAATTCAAAAGAGTTCAAGTAAGAGTTTAGAGGGAAAAATAGATTATTCATTAAACTGTTAGCTATTGGAATTCTTTTTGCAAGATTTGGTCCTACAGACACAAAATATTAATTAAATTCTTCCGTAGTTTGTCTTTTATCATATAAAAATTTATTATGTTTAACCGTGCTTGACAAAGAGTTACATGTACATTTTTTGCAGCCAGTAATTTCTCTTACTATAATCCAAATGCGTTTAAAATTTAATTTATCTTTGTCTAGTAAATTTAAATAATATATATTTTTTTTCTTAAGGCTTTCAAAAAGTTTAGCATAATTTTTATAAATAGTTTTGTTTTTATTTGTTTTACGTTTTAAGTAATTAATGTATAATTTTTGTTTAATTTTTGAAGAAAAAACCCATTGTAATCTAAGGCAATTTAATACTTTTAGCTTTAAGATTTAAATTAACTTCAGGGTAATTAATGTAGTAAATATCGATGAAAGTTTTAAAAAAGGAGTTATTAACTAAGTTTGCATCATCAGATGTGTTAAAAATACTCCAATCAATTAGAGATAATTGTTCTCTAAAAGATTCAAGGTTGTCATTTGTAAATATGCGCTTTTTGAAAACTCGCTTTTCATTAGAAAGTAGTTTATTATCTGTATTTATAGAAAAGAAAATAGGTAAATGATCAGAAATGTCATTTTTAATTATGCCCCTTTTTAAGGGGCATAAAATATTATTAATTAAAGAAGCACTTGATTGAGTAATTCTTATCGGTTTGCTAATCAAAGGAATCGCACCATTTTTAAAAATGCTATTATAAAATCTTTTAATATTATTATTGACGTGGTATTGAAAACAATCTTAATTCAGATCACTCAATAGGTAGATAAATTTATTTTCGTGGTTACTTTTTTTAATCATGTCATTACATAAAAACGAATTAAAATTTTTAATTTCACTTGATGGTAGGCGATAACAACAACTTTGAATTTTATTTTTTATTTTATTGGTTAAAATTTTAATCGTTAAAACCTCTTTATCTTTCATGTCATGCCGGGTAAAATATCGTAAGTTATTTTTAACATAAATAAGAACGCCTCCGCCACGCTTATTTGTTTTTCGTGCTAATGAAATTACATTAAAGCCCGTCAGTTCAAAATCGGTAAAAGAATTTACGTCATCCCAACTGCACCAAGTTTCTGTTAAGCAAATTATATTAAATATATTACTAGTTTCTTCAATAAAATTACAAAAGATTTAAAAAAAAATTTTAAACTTTGGATATTGATGTGAATTGTATTAATATTATTTTGATCAAGAAATCCTTTAATTTCATGGGTATAAAAGTAGTCGCATTTATTTTGCAAAGCACCAGAATCAGTAAAATAATTAAGATCAGGATCAGATTCATCGTCTAATAAGAAATCGTTAGTCTGAAAAAAGTTTAAAAAAATTGACGCAAAATTTATGGTTTTGTTAGAATCCATTTTTTTTTGCTTTTACATAATCGAATTGAGATTAAAGAATTTCTTTTTTAAATCTCATGTGATTAATTTATTATATATAACTTTAGCGTATTTACCCTTTGCCCTTAAATCTTTTGCCTCATTCAGGGTTTTTTTTTGCAATTCCAGCGTATGATCACTATAATCTTCATTAATGTAAATCTTTTGAGTCTATAATTTCATCGCCGTGTATTTTCTTAATATCGTGGCTTTGTCTTTGTAGTTAAGAAATCGGATTACGATCAATCTGTTTTTTTTATTGTTTTTAGGTAATTTTTTTCCAACTCGATGTGCTCTTTTAATTTCAAAGTTTTCGTTTAGCAGAAGTTTATCATTTAAAAACTCTCTTACTTTATTTTCACTGTCTTTCCAACTTTCGTTTTCAATTTCTTCAATCCCACAGGGATTGAAGAGATTTCTTCAATCCCGGCACTTTAGGCTTTCTGGTCCCTGTTGGCCTCCTAGCATTCAAATTTAACAGCGGTTTAAAATAAAAAAATCTTTGTAATTGTTGCGCTATGGCTTTATAGTGTGTTTTCTTTTGTATTGAAACAAGCTTCTCACATTATTTATTATTAAAAACACGCTTCAATTAGTATAGATTTTAAAATACCTTTCGCCTGTATTTTATACTTGCAAATGCTGATTTTAGGTCAATGGAATCCAATACCCGGTTTCCTATTTGAAGAAAAGAAAAGTCTAAAAGACGTTACTGAAAAAAGCTCCAAAAAGAAAACATTTGTTCAATAAGTGAAAGTTAAGATCAGTAGGATAAGAATAAATTAACCAATCCATAATTCTGTTCCAAAGGATTGTTAAAATACTGTCTCAAGTTGTTCCATTTTGGTCAATAGTCTAAAGGCCTTTGCTCTTGATTTTGATTTTTGATTATTGTTAAAATCAAGAAGAGTCGCCTATATAGAAAATACTTGTTAAGTGTGCACAGCTACAAAATAAAAATGTTTTTATTCGATTTTCTAAATAATTCTTAATCACCTTGTAAATAGAATAACTCTTTTAAATTACTTAATAAGCATCAGCATGAGCTAACAAGTTTGTTAGAGAGTCTAGGAAAACTTAATACGTATTCCAGCAAGGAACTTTGACTTTAAGATGCATTGATGCGTTAATGCAAAGAACTTTGATTTTAAGAATTCAATGGGTTGATACAGAAAAGAAGTTATACATTTTTTGAATAAAGCTAAAGAAATTAACAGCAACTCCGTTGGATTCCGCGGCACTCACTCCTACAAGGTTCCAACAGTGAGCAGCACACGGAATCTATTCGACAAGAACTCTTTAATTTTTACTTGTAAACCAAACTAGATACCAAACATATTACTGGCATTGTCGTATGACTGGCCACAGCTATTTTGAATGTTGATTGCATACTAATCTAACATTTTCAAAACGTTTTCAAGCTACTAATCTTTTTCAATCTAACTTTTTTATACTAATTAAACTTTTTCAAAACGTTTTCAAAATGTTTTGGAAGTTGCAAAATGAATGAGCTCTTTGCAAATCTTTTTAGATAAGATACAATCTTTTCCTTTGTTTCCATAAGTTATCAAATGTTGGGCGAGGAAAGGATCAAATTTTACTCATAGCTCAATAGATCCAATAAGGTTTCCGTTGCGTATCGATCCTAGTTTTTCGTCTTATCCTCGGAATGATAATCCTATAAGAAAAAGCAATCAGTAAAGTATCCAATTTTTTTAAATCTTATTTTTTCACCATTATGTTCGAACTCAAAAGTTCTTTCCAGTCGTTAAAAAAATAAAACGTCCAGTTTGTAATACATCCTATGTGCTGTTATGCAAAGATTAAAAATCCCTTGGACATGAGAGGAAGTCAAAGATAGAGGTCGATAATAATTTTTCTTTCAAATTATATCTTTCTCGAATATTCACTTAAATGCTCTGGCCCCTTGAACTCCGTGGCCTCCCGACACGTGTCCAGTGTGTCCAGTGGTTAAACCGGCACTGTGTAAGCAGTGAAGTTAAAGTTGCTTTGTATTTTTTGAATCGACTTTATGTGGTGATAAAAGAAATCATTACAATTAGCTTAAACTTATATGCAGTAACTAGCGGCTATAGAAACAGATAGTTTTGACTTTATTCAAAGATGCCATTTTTGTGTAGTGAGTATGCTCAAATTACCCAGTGTTTTTGATTGCAATTACCTAGTTTAAAGTCCTAAAATAGCAGTAGTTTTAATTGCTTTTTTATGTAAAAACAAAACATAGTAAAAAGTTGTAATATTTTATTAATTCTAAATATTTTTCTGTCATTTAAATTCAAAAAATGTGAATTTTTATTGTTCAAATGTTAGAGTTAATAAAATTGAAAAAATAACGAATTAATTTTTTTTTCGCAGAAAACATTGTAGCATTGTTTCAACAAAAAGTCGCTTAAAATTTGATCTTTTGATGTTAAGTTTTGTTAATAACAAATCATTATGTTCCAAAAATTAGTTCTAATTGTTGGAATATAATGATTCCAACAATTAGAACTAGATAATTTTACGTAATTAATCTTGTATTTAAAAAAATTCTAAATTACATAATATACATATATATATATATATATATATATATATATATATATATATATATATATATATATATATATATATATATATATATATATATATATATATATATATATGTATATTATGTAATTTAGAATTTTTTTAAATACAAGATTAATTACGTAAAATTATCTAGTTCTAATTGTTGGAATTATTATATTCCAACAATGTATATATATATATATATATATATATATATATATATATATATATATATATATATATATATATATATATATATATATATATATATATATATATATATATATTCCAACAATATATGTATATATATATACTTATGAGGTCGTCCATAAATTACGTCAAGCTATAAGAAGGAGGGGGGTTGGTAGTTTTGTGACGACTCATAAACAAACTTGCTTCTTAAGTGTTACGATTTTGTGACGAGGCGGAGGGGAGGGAGGTCAAAATCTGTCAAAAAATGCGTGACGTAATTTATGGACGATCTCTGTCTCTCTCTCCCTCTCTCTCTCTCTCTCTCTCTCTCTCTCTCTCTCTCTCTCTCTCTCTCTATATATATATATATATATATATATATATATATATATATATATATATATATATATATATATATATATATATATATATGAGGAGCAAACATTCAAACCGTGTTTTCTCCAAAAAAAATAAAAACTGAGTTATTGATGGTTTCTTGTAGTCCATGTTAAATAGCACCAGATTCAAGCCTTAGTTTCAGTCAAATCATGCTTTATCCTATATAAAAACAGCGTGCAAAACTAACTGTTCAATCAAAGAGTGTTTTCTCCAAGGTCGGTGTTCAGTCAAACAGTGCTTTCTCCAGCTGACCAATGGGAGCGGTCCTCTCTGATCACATGACTAGTTGGCATAAGCTGTTTTAACACGTGGTTCAGTACTGAAAGTAAGGTTATGGTAGGTAGTTCACTAATACTATAGCTCTACAATTTTATTAGTTTCAATCTTTCGATTTCAAATGGATGAAGTGGTTGATGGTATTTTAGTAAGTATTGGAAACACTGGAGCTCGTAAAAGACAGGCAACTGGCAAAAGAAGAAAAGAAGAAAAACATTCCGTGCAAGCATTCAACAAAGAAGTTCTCATGTTGTGATATTAGACCTTACGATGTAAAGAAACTGAGGGACAAACTTTATAAAGTTCCTGACAAACTTCGTCAAGATTCAATAATTAGTTCTCTAGTTGAAACAAAAAATGTTATTCGACGAAGGCCTAATAACCCTAACCTAAACAAGTCGCATAAGTCAAGCTCTCAACATGCCTTTTCTACAAACTACTTCATTGTTGGAAATAAAACGAGAATTCCTGTTTGTAAGAATAATTTTATTGCCATTACTAAAGTAGGAAGGACAAGATTGGCCAATATTGTTTCCAAAATCCATGCTGGAGATCCTATTGAGGATAGAAGAGGAGGTGATAGGAAAAGTAGCCACAGAATTGATAAAAAGAACAAAGTAAGAGATTTCATTTCTAATTTGAAGGCATCAGAAAGTCACTATGGGAGAAAAAAATCTAGACGTTTGTATTTGAACTGTAAATTGAATATAAGAAAGCTGCACCAAATTTATTGTGACCAAATAAAGGATGATTTGTACAGAGTGATTTTTGCCATGTTCAGGAGAGTGTTTGTTAATGAATTTAACATTGGCTTCAAATCGCCATCAAGTGGTGTTTGTAGCACGTGCTACAAACATCACTTGATGGCGACTTGATGGCATTCTAGACCAGAAAATTAAAACATTGCCATCAGGATCCATAGAACGTGTAAACCTTATGACTCAGAAAAGGATTCATAAACTTAGGGCAAATGCATTTTATGCGTACATGAAAGAAAAAACCGATGAATCTGTGTGCAGTTTGTGTTTTGATCTACAGCAAATACATCAATTGCCAAAAACAAACATTCAAGATGCATATTATCTGAGGCAGTTGAATTTTTATAGTCTATGTATTACTAGTTTGGATGGCAAAACCCCATCATTTTATACATAGTCTGAAGAGCAGGCAGGAAAAGGCAGTACCGAAATTTCCTTAGCTCTACATTCTCACCTAAAAACAATGAATCTTAAAGGAATCAAGACTTTACGACTTTTTTGTGACGGATGTGTTGCCCAAAACAAGAACAATATCAACCTTTAAATGCTTTTGCACTTTCTCTACTCTTCAAATAATGCTGACATTCAAGAAATTCAACTCTACTTTCCGGTCATAGTTTTCTGCCAGCAGATCGTGTGTTTGGTAGGGTTGAGAAAATCCTTAGGAAAAGTGTGACAATAATATCCAAAGAACAATATTATAAAATTTACAAGAACATTGGAGCTGTAAAAGTTATGGATGTTGATTGGGAACTTCTAAATACCAAATCACTCAACAGGTTCTTCAAAAATCTTTCATACATATCAGAATTAAAAAGGATCTTTCTCAAGAAACACCCAGGAACAGGAGCTGTCAAGATCAAGGGCTTCAGAAACTATAGATTTGAAGATGGAAGTGAGCAAGCTGGAGAAGGACTCCTGAAAAGAGGAATAAAAGTTTCAAACGTCAGAAATATAACTTTAGAATCTCTTCCACTAAATCGTCCCATTTCTGCCGAGAAGAAAAAAGATGTTGAGAAACTCTTGAAACTATTAAATGGCGATGGATGGCAGAGTGAGCCTGATTTTGAATGGT
>NC_061162.1:5486644-5549144 GCF_022113875.1 Hydra vulgaris
ATATGCTGACGATAGATATTGCTGCAGCCGAAATCAACGCCAGACTTTCAAATGCTGACGATTGATATTGCTGCAGCCAAAATAACATCATAAATATATAATTTTTTAAGGAATTGACTGTAGCACAGTGTGCCCAGAATGTAGTTTTTTGGAAAAAAATCATAAATCCGTTATTTTATTATATTACATTTTTGGGCTGACGAATCTGATTCTGAAGTTAAATTTTACGTGTGTGCACTCTAACTCAGAGAATGGGGCAACGGTAGGGGGGAGAAGCGCCGAGAGTGATGTCCTTACTTTTTTCAAAATTTTCAAATAAACTATAAAGTGTAAATTGAAAAAAAAAATTTTTTAAATTTGTCTTCTACCGCCCCCCGTCCCATATAACAAATAGCTCCTCAATCCCCCGTGACTAGCAAGCTAATAGCTTGCTAGGTTGCTTAGAAAAGGATACTATATCCAATTCATAATGAAATATTTTTAAGTTCATAATAATTTGATATTAAACATAAATATACACAGATATTATTCTTTTCTATTTTTTATTGTCACATAAAACATTCTTGAATTATCATTTTTTCTTCATTAAGTACGTTGTTCTCGTCTACTTTACACATTCTTTTGGTATGTCCGAATTTTCCACCTGTTCCACATTCCAAAAGTCTTTTTTAACTGGCAATAATTGGATGTGTCTTTATCATCAGTCTTCAGTAAATGTCATGTGTATTAATTTGCAAAGACATTTGTCTTGCTTTACAACTTGTTCTTGATTTATATGCTTCAATGTATTTATTCCAAATTTCGCCTGACTGCTCGGAGTACTTGGCAATGGGTGATCCACCTGTAATAATAAATAGTTTCCAGGCATGTGTACACATTTAATGCAAGCTGGGGTTAAGCATAGCCCATGGAAATGTCTGTTTATGAAACATCATCAATCCATAACCAACTTCTTTAACTTTATCAGGATCAACTTTTTTGCTAATATCAACATGCTGATTAATGCTAAGGAGTATATTGAACTTAGATAACAAAGCCGAGAAGTTATCTTGGTTTTCTGTTTTAAGAATTACGGAACAGATAATCTTTCTTTTTTTTGGACTAAAAAAACGAACTTTGAATATTTTTACGTGTCTGTCAATTTGCTTTAAAATTTCTTAATGTTATCTTTTTCATCTTCTAAAGTTAGATTAAATCTCACTTTGATTGTTTTTAAAATAAGCTTAAATTTTCAAATGAACTTAATTTGATGTTCAAGTAAAATTTCTTCTAATTCTCCTTTTTTTATCAATAACATTTTGTCGCATGTTATCAACAGATATTCCTGAATCGTCCGTGAAAGTTGATTTTCATAACTACGCAACCTCGTATATCAACTCGAACGAACAAATAAAATTCAAATTTAAATTACTCAATAACCGGACTGTGAAATTTTTACACATAAAAATAGAAAGTCTCTATTTAATAAAACATTTGAGTTTATTTAAGGCCTCCTGCGGCCTTTTGTTTCCTGTTACTTTCTTTTAATTAAAAATATATATTTTCATATATTTTAGAATTTTTTTAGGTATAAACAAAACTGCACAAAAAAAATGTTTAAACTTCAGTTTTTATTTTTTATTAAGTAATTCACAAATTAAATATTATTAACAGACCGAGGAAGAAAATTTTTTTTTAAATTCATAGAGTAGTTTTTAATGTATAGTGTTGTTCAAAGTTGTTGTTAAAAAAACAATATTTGGTACAATTTTAAGACAAATATTTTGCGTCAATATTTTCTTTAACTTCAAACAGCTATAAAATAGTTATTTAACTTCAAACAGCTATAAAAAAAAAATGGTTCGATGAATTTCAAAAAAAAATTTTGGACTGACCTACATATGCCCTACACATTATAAAAATACTATTTAAAGTGAAAAAATAAAAGGTCTAAAAAAGGAATTTTTTCATGTCCTGGGCACACTGTGTGTAGGTGCATCAGTTACATTCTTCGCTTATTTATTTCAATGGTTTGCAACACGGTTTGTAAAAAGGTCTTAACGTTCAGAATAACCTTTGGTTAGGGGACGTACATAAAGTACGTACGCTCATAGCGGGGAGGGGGGAGGTCTTCAAAAAGCGACTAAAGATCCTAGTTTGCCAACATAAAAAGATGTGCTGTAAAGGGAGTAGAAGGTATAACTTCTCTCTATGCACACACATGCACGGGCGCCCGCAAGATTTTTTGATGTTCCAGATAAACCACTTTCACACATTGTGCAAACTGCAAACTTAAGTATGTTTATACCTATGCCGTTTGAAGAGGCCTTGCAAAAAATTGTTATGGCGGTAGTCTGGGAACAAAAAAGCCCCCAAATGCTTGCATCACCTCCCCTGCCCAAACGTGAGGGCACTAATGTAGTAAAATTTTCCGACCCCCGACCCCCAAAAAATAAATAAATGAGGGGTTGTAGATTTTGCATCGACATTTACATCGACATTTTGTTGTTTACAATATTTTTCAACGAAGTTTAAATTCTGTCGATAAATTTAAATTTAATTTTAGATCGTTAAGTTAAAAATTTTACTACAGTAAGTGCCCTCATGTTTGAGCAGGGAGCCAAGCGTTTCAGGGCTTTTTGTTGACAGCTCTCCGCCATACCAATTTTTTACAAGGTCTCCTCATTTGGCATAGGTATAAACATACTTAAGTTTGGAGTTTGCACAATGTGTGAAAGTGTCCTATCTGAAACATCAAAAAAACCTGCAGGCGCCCATGCCACCCCTTATATACTGGCCCTGAGTATACTCAGGGCCAGTATATAAGGAGTGGCATGTGTGTATGCATGTGCAAAAAATAGGTTGCCTATTTTTTGAGTAAACAAAAAACAGGTTTTAGCAGTGCAATGGCTAATAGGTCGGAGACCCCCCTCCCATCAAAATAAAAAAAATTGTCGTTAAAATCTCAAAATCTTCCAAATTTTACCGCTAGGTTTTGCTAAAATAAAATAGAAAAAGGGAATAAAATTAGCAGCTCCCCCACAACACCTCATCCCCTCTAATTACGGGGTATCGGTAGCCTACACTTCACGGTGGTTTAATATTGAACAATCGCGGCATTTTATAACGCGCATGCGCAACTTTTATTTAAAAAGATATCGTTTTTTGTTTTTATTTAGTAACTTTTTTTTTAACCATATCCTAAAAAGTAGCTCATAGCTTTGCTAAAAAGAGGTATAATTGATATCCCATTATTTAAATTGATATAATTATGGCGATTGGTAATGTATTTTTACACAACATTTAAATTTTTAAATTTAAGTATCTCTAAAAACGCGGGAAACTCAGCTTGATTTTATGGCTATGTATACTACTAAAACTGGATAATTAAGCGCTTATTTAAATTTTTTGGCTTTAAAACCTAATATATTTTAAAACTAGAAGAGTTTATCTTTATATTAAAAAAAAAAATTAGACTTGGGTTACTTTTTTTAAATTTAAAAACAGTGCACATCAAATACTATTATTTAGCTATAAATAAATATAAAAATGACTGAGTCTCATATAACAAAATTTAAAAAATTATGTCGAATATGTGGAGAAAAACTTTGAAATCGTAGTGTTTTTTTAAAAAACCATGTAAATAGAATAGAATTGCATTTTTTTATACGAATCGACAACGACGACCCAAAGATGCACCCACAGAAGATGTGTTACAGATGCTATTCAATAATGAGAAACATAGAAAAAGGTTCCAATACTAATCTTAAATTAAGAACCTTGATTAGCAATTGCCAGAAATATGAATGTGTTTGCTTTAAAGTAAATGAAGGAAGGAAACCAAAGAAAACTGTAAAAGGAAGGCCCTTGAGTATAGCTAATGAAGAAATTTGGACTCGACAAGCAATAAATGACATACAAGCTAAACTTTCACCTCTTCCAACTTTAAATCTAAAACTACAAGACATTAACCAAAACTTCAACCCACATGTACATCTTTGTGTCTGTTATATTTGTAATAGTATTATGTATAAACCAGTTATCTTAAAAAACTGTCTGCATTCGTTTTGTGCACCATGTATATTACCACTTATTAATAATAAATTATTATCTAAAATAAAATGCCCTAAATGCTTTTTTCAATTTCAATTAATGAATTAACCTCCTCTAGCAATGTTATTGAAATGATAAATAATATTCAAGAAGAATGTGAGCAACGTTGTGGTAGATTATTTAAAGTGTCACAACTGTCAGAACGCCTGAGTCATCAAAATATTTTTCAGACACCAATACCAATTTCCACAACATTGTCAACATCATCAACATCACAAACAAGTCTATCAGATATATTTGCATTAAATTCAACAAGTGTTATCACAAGGGATATTGATGCTGTTGCACTTCATATTATTAAACAAAAAATGTTGCAAACAACATCCAACGTAATAGAATTTCAGACGGATGGACCAAGGGTAAGATTATTTTAGTAAAAGCATAGAGATATAAAACTGATATTACAAAATTCTTCAAGTTGTATGTTAATAAACTATAATAATATATAAAACATTCATAAATTACATAGTATTTTAGCCTTTATGCTTTACATCAACACCAAATGCATGTAAAAAAAGTAAAGATGCAACTTTACGAACAGTTCGCAAACAACAATTACAGTTAAACGATTAGATAAGCACAACGTATGGTGAAAGCATTAGGTCGAAAATCAAGCAAACCACTACTCTTTTGGAATCGTTCAATGAAAATGAACAAGAAGTTATTCTAAGTAATTCAAATATATTAAAAACTAAAATATCAGCTGAAGAAATAATAAGTTTAAAAGCTAACATAAGCAGTACCTATGCCAACATGAAAATATTTTTTAGGTAAACAAATGAAAATTATTGTATAAAAATCTAGAAAAATTGAATTGAATAAAAATCACAACCTTTTCAAAAAATTAAATGCATTATTGTTTTAGGTGGTTGAAAACCAAGAACATCATTTGTGCTTCAAACGCACAACAAAGATGCGTTGCTAAGAAATGGTCATGTGATGATCTTATTATTGAAAAAGCTCCATTTATGGTTGAAAAAAAAGAGTCCAAAGGTTCTTATGAAATAAAAGAATTGCCATGTGCTTATATTAACAATATTCTAAAATTTAATTTTCTATAATATACTTTAGCAACAACTTACTATTGAACAAAAAGATTAAAAGCAATGAAATCCATATAAAAATAGGAGGTGACCATGGAGGTGGCTCGTTCAAAATGTGTTACCAAGTAGTGAACGTAGAGAAACCTAATGCAAAAACAAACACAACTGTCTTTAATATATTTGAAGCAAATGATTGTAAAACAAATCTGAAGTTTTCACTGTCAAGATTTAAGTCAGAAATTGATTTGTTGCAAAATACCATTTGGAGGTAAGAATTTTCAAACGTAGAGAAAAACAGATTCGTATATTTTTATTTGGTGATTACAAATTCTTGTGTGCAATCTATGGAATAACTGGTGCAACTGGTAAGTAAATATTAATTATATATATCCATTTAAAAACTCATATGGCGCATATTCCTGCTATACGATTGATTTTGTTTTTAAAGTATTGAATTCTTTGATAACTTCAGGTAGACATGCATGTCTGTTATGCAACATTACAAGACAAGGAATGTCAACTCTAATCAAGGACAATATTGAAATGCGATCACTTGAGACACTAGATTCACATTTAGAAAAATATAAAAATCATGGTTCAGATCCCAAATTTGCCAAGTTATGTGATAATGTTATTGACCAAAGGTTATTTAATGTGCCACTTGATCAGGTACTTTAAATAATTATTTTCCAACATCCATAACTTTTATTTTAATTATACCAAAGCGATTGTTAAACATAACTATATATATTTTGATTGCAATTTAAGATTGGAATTTCAGCATTACATATCTTGCTTGGTACGTATTTAAAATTTTTCAATATGTTAGAAGATTCTTGTCATACAATTGACGTCAAAATTGCATGTCGAATGGCAGTAAACAACCAAACACTTGACTGTGAAGAGTTTAACAAATATATTGAGAAACAACGTCAAATAAAACAACTTCAGACAAGTATTTAGGATATTAAAAATAAAACAGGTATCATAACAGAAGCACTTGAAACTCACATATAAGCTAACCCTGAAAATGAAGAATATATAAAGTTAGTATTTGAACCACGTATAAGTCACTTTGAAGAGAAAAAAAAAGAAAAGGTAAACATTTAAAATTTTATTGTTCACTAAAAATATAAATCGTAAATAACACATATTGCTTGGATCCTAATAGAAATGTTATTTCTAACAATTTATATTTTGGTATTTTTTATTTATATCAGCATTTTGTATTTCTATGAGAATTAATTGCCATATTTATATTCATAGATCTCAGAATTGAAAATAATGAAAGAAACTGACCATGTAGAGATGTCATTTGATTCACTAGTAAATAAACTTGACGAGGTAATTAATTTGTTAAGAGTGCAAAGGCAAGCATACTATGGAAAAAGTTTTGTTGGTAACCATGTTAACAAAATGTTTAAGGTAAACTAATCATTTACTTTTTAAATATAAAGTAGTATATTCGTTTATTCCAAATTAAAAAAAAGTATACTTATATAGATATGATCAGTATTTATTTGTTTATATGTATATCTAATGTATATCTATGAAAAAAATATAATTTAACATATATAACTTATTTAAAAAACATTATTAGATGAAAAGTATCCTCGAACTATGCAACTCAATACTAAAGCTCGTAGTCGAACTTGGGTTCAAGGATACTGATATACACAATGAAACTATTGAACTTTGTCAGAACTTTAAAGTCCTATTTGATAAGTTTGGGGTTTGCCACAAGCTTATTAACTCCTGCAAGCAGTTCAACGAAGAAAACATTCAAAATCTTGGTATGACATCTATCTGTGAAGGAACAAGTTTTGATCAGCATTCAGCGAGTTAATGATAAATTTAAGATTGAGAAGCTTTTTATGTGATTTTACCAAACCGAGAACATCAAGAGCGTAGCTTTGTTAAACTGTGTTATAGACGTTTTGTGTCAATTTTGCCTTTTAATTCAGAATAGTCAAAGCCGATGATTTGACGGATCGTCTAACATGTTTGGAAGTATTTATGGGTTGCAGACTTTAATGAGAGGAAAAGAAGAGCGGGCAATTTACGTGCAATGTTATGCTCATAATCTCAGTTTGGTAGAATGAGATTCTGTTGACAATCAAATAGAGATCAAGAATATAACTAATTTGGTGTAATCATTCATTGCATTTGCCCGTGTATCTCCAAAACACCTAGCATGTTTCAATAAATTTTGTAGAAAAATGTAGAGGATGTAGAAAGCGGAACATCATTGCGGCTATTTTGCCCCACTCGATAGATCCTTAGAAAACCATCCATTATATCTATTACAAGTAACTAGTCCGCCATTACCAGATGGTTAGAGGATTTTGAAAATTATTCTGATAATTCAGCCAAAAATAAGTCAAAAGCAGCAGGTTATCTGGAATCTTTTTGTAAGTTTGACATATTTTTGAAACTGAAAATTTTGCGCATAACCTTCATGATAATTGAGGATGCGCATAACCTTCATGATAATTGAGGATGCGCATAACCTTCATGATAATTGAGGATGCTAATACAGCACTCCAAGGTAAAGATTGTTTTCTTTTATGGTGAATTTTTATTTAATATATTAAATTATGATAATTGAGGCAGATGCAGATGCCTCGGAAATGTAAAATTTCATTACAATTTTCTGGAAGTGGAGTTCCATACTTTGCTACGACTTCAGATGACCACTACCGCCAGCTTTACTATGCATTTCTGGATTGTTATTTATAAAGAAATTTGTGACCCGTTTTGAACTGACAAAGACCACTGAGAATTTAGAAATATAGAAATGTTTATCATTGGTCAGTGCTTGAAATGTAGGATTCGTTTAGGCTTTTTTACAAAGATGGCTTTGAAAATTATAGAAGTCTAAAACTGCATTGCGATTTATTTGTGAATTATGCCAAATATTAAACTAAATGATTTTGAATCAGTTTTGAGCAAGCTTGTAGACTATGATGGTGTATTTTCTCAATTAATTCCACTGATTCCCAATTTTATAAAACTAGTAATAATTTTATTATGTATGCCTGTCACCGTGTCACACGCGAACGTGTGAGCGCTCTTTTTCTTGTCTTCGTAGGCTAAAGACTTGTTTGCGTTTTACAATGTCTCAAGAAAGATTGAATCATCTCGTTCTTTTAAATTGCCATAGTTATATCGCCTGCACTCGGATAATAACTTTTTGTGTTATTTAAATTTTGTGTTATTTATATCTTGAGTTATTTATATTTTTGTGTTATTTATATTTTTGTGTTATTTATATTTTTGTGTTATTTATATTTTTGTGTTATTTATATTTTGAATACATTTTGATTTTTTTTTTTAATTGAAAAAATTTTTTTATTTCAAAAAAAGGAATTTTTTTTTTTCATTATTTAAAAGAGTAATAACTAAGCAACTTTTATTAACAAGTAAGAAGCAGAACGGTTAGTAATCTGAACAAGAAATATTAAAAAAATATTTTTTCCAATGAATTTCAGATTCAAAAATTCAATTTTTCTTAATTTCTCATGTCGTTCCTTTATTAGTTTAGCACGTTCTGCAATTTGGTTAGACCTGGAAATTTTAAGTAATGACTCCTCTATCATCCAATACACCTTTAACTACTTAATTGCCTTCATGCATTTTATCTTAATGAGCAGGGAAAAAGTTCATCAAAGGAGGCTTCATTATAGTGCTAGAAATGGAACCAAGCATTTGTCCATTTGTAGCAGATAAAGTTACATGCTGGAGCAAGGATGTTGCGTCTTTATGGTATCAGAAAGAATGCTATAACAGCATATATCGCACCTGAGTTCCTGATAATATTGTTGTCGTAGTAAATAAATTACTTTCACAAACACAATCAAGGTTTCTGAAAGAAGATCGAACTGATCTTATCATCAGAACCTTTTCCAAGTGTGTGTATATAAACTGCATCAAAACATAATCAACAAAATAAAACGTAATTAACAATAAAAGTTCTAAAGGAGATATAAAATTACAATTAAAAAAGCCTGACGACTTCGTTCATTAAGATAATTAAAATTTTCAGTTTATATTTGAAAATTGGAAAAGTAAAATGAATGTCGAAATTAGACAAAATAATTTTATTCCCAAGATAGAGTGCACGATATGCAATACAAAACTGGTTAAACTTGGTTTGACAAAGGAGCTCATATATAAAATTATTGTTTAAGTGTATATTCATTTATTGATTTCAAACATAAGAGATATTTGAAAACGGGTAAAGATATGTCATTTTTCCACATATACATAAAGCACAAAACGTTGAAAACGTTAAGCTCATAAATATTGAGAACTTTTACTTCAATAAAAAATGGTTTGGAATGAGTGTATCGATCCGCAAAATTAATTAAACGGATCGCATGTTTCTGACGGCGATAAAGGCTTTTCGGTGCTTCCCCATGCAACATCAGCAAAATTTAAATAACAATGAATAATAAAGTTGAGTTAGACTTTTTTTACATAAATATGTTCTGGTCTTATATAAAATTCCAAAATTTTAGAAATTTTAGTAGTAATATAGTCGATAAGCGTTTTCCAAGTGATGTTTTCATTAAGACAAACACCTAAGAGTTTTGTTACATTATGTCTTTTTATTTTAACATCATCAATAAAAATTTTAGGCAAACTTCGGGGTAAATAGGTTTTATTTGAGACTGGGTGGTAAAAAACCCAATTTGGTTTTTTAATGTTAAGAGTTAGTTTGTTGGTTTAAATGTTTAAATGCAACAAACTAACTCTCAACATTAAAAAGTTATGGTCGTTTGTATAAATCAAGAACAATAATGGTATAAAAATGGAACCTTTTGAACGCCACATGAAATATTTAGAAACTTATTTGGATGATCATTATTGCTGAAAACAAATTGTTTACAGTTGGATAAATAACTTTTGAACCATTTTATAACTTTGCAATTTATTTTGTAATATTTTAGCTTGTGTAGTAAAATTTTATGATCGACAGTACCGAATGCTTTCGATGGGTTGATGAAAACACCATATATATATTTAGACTTTTCAAACTGCATGTTTTGTGGAATTATTTATTTTAAAGCCAAATTGATAGTTGTACAAAAAATTATTAGAATGAAGATAATTGTATAATCTATTGTACATAATACGTTCTAGTATTTTTGAAAATGTGGAGAGGGCAGAGATAGGGCGATAATTACTGATATTTGTTTGATCATCTTCTTTTAAAATTGGAGTAATTTTAGCAATTTTTAGTTGTTCAAGAAAAATTCCTCAACTTATAGATGCTCCATAGACTTTAAATAGGATATCTTTTAAATATTCAAAACATTCTACGACTATATTACCGTTTATGTCATCTGCTCCGTTTGATTTATTTTTTTTAAAGAGTTTGTAAGCTTTTTCAAACTCTTGAAAAGATAGTTCAGAAGATAATTTGTTGGAACCAGTGCAATAGTCCACTTGTACTAAAAAATCTCTAAATGTAGCATTTGTATAAGGAATTTTGTTTGCTAGTTTGCTAGTCAACAAAGTATTTATCAAATTTATGAGCTTTAGCTCTTGATTCGCATATATGTTTGTTATCAACTATAATCGTTTGGGGGAGGGAACCTGAGCATCTTCTTTGTCTACCACTAATTTCATTTATTATTTGCCAAGTGCGTTTTGAGTTATTATTAAATTTATCTATGAGTCTTAAGTAATGATTTTTTTTAGGTTTTTACGAACTTTTTCAAAGAGGTGTTTGTATTCTTTATATATTTTTTCATTTGCAAATGATTTTGTTTTAAGATATTTTAGATAAAGCTTCTGTTTTATTTTTGATGATTTTTTAAATTCTCTGGTCACCCATGGGTTGTTTATATTTTTTGGATCTATTATTTTTACAATGATAGGAAAGTTAGCGTCATACACGTAATAAATTGTTTCAAAAAAATTATCGAAATTTTGTCTGCATTATCATTAAAGTTAACATGCTTCCAGCGTAGGAGTGATAATTGGATTTGGATAAATTGGATAATTTGGATAATTGGATAAATTATTTGATATTGGTTTCGTTAAAAGTACGTATTTTAATTTTATTTAATTTGGTTATATTTTCAGAGTTTGATTTAAGCAACAAAAATGTAGGAAAATGATCAGATATATCCGACTTTAGAATAACTGTTCGGATATAATTGTCGGATATATCTGTTGTAATGATAATGAACAAATATTCTAGGTCAACGTGAAGTTTTTTTATAATGATGATATGCCTGACATTATAAGAACTTGAAATCGTTTCGCCATGCAGGGTTCTCGCAAATTCTAGTTTTCTTGTTGGCTCAGGTGAAGAAGATGAGGTTTTAGAATCCGAAGATTCTGTTTGGGAAGGTTGCAATTGGACAGAGACTTGAGTTTGAGCTTTGGATAGTTGGACTCGTTTTATTGGGTAGATTGATTCAAATGGGGCTTTGACCAAGGGGGTTTGACAAGGTTCTAATTTTTTTGTTAACTTGTTTGAGGGTCCTTATCAATCCAAGTAGACTATAAAAATCAGCTATCTTTATGGGCTTTTTAATTTAATTATGCACATGATCCACTTTCTGGATACATAAATGACTATGAAGTTAGTATATTGTAGTAGCATAAATGTTTGTAGTCACATAAATGACTAGGAAGTAAGCATTTTATAATGTTATACACTATTTGATATTATACTGTTCTGATTTTGAGGGACGCAGTCAGACCAAGTCACTAAGTTGCTCTTGTCCCTTTTCCACAATCCAACATCTTGCAAAAGGCACTAGAAAAATTCTTGCTGGTATTTTCCACCACATTGGTTCAGTCCATAATTCTCAGTATTTTTGTTTGGTTGTTCTATAATATGCTGCCAAGTTGATCACACTTAAATTTTTCTTCACTTTGCTTTTTTCCATAAAAAATAGTTTTATTTCCAACATAACTATCTTATTTTACATTACTTTAAAAGTGTTTTTAAATCATTTCAGCACGCTTTTTAAAATTGCAAAAAAACATTTTGTTACAAATTATAATTTATTATAATTTATTATTATTATAATTATTATATTACAAATTATTATTAATTATTTAACTTTTTTATTATAACTAATGTGTATAATTAAAATTACATTATATTGTTTTTCAACTATATTCAAAATTATACATTCATTAACTGACCGTTAAAAATAATCGATGGGTAATAAACTTGTTTGACTGACCGTTGGGTCACAGTACAATACACAGTTACTGTTGCGTACTTACATTGACTGAAAGATAAGGATATGTGCGGCAAAATGTACTTACATCGACTAACGGTAAGTGAGAAGACTGAATTGTGATTTTTCTCATTTTTTAAATAGTTATTTCAAATCTGATAGAAACCAGTACTTTTTGTTGTGTAATGTATCGTTTTTGTTGTGCAGTGTAACGTTTTTGTTGTGCAATATAACGTTTTAGTTGTGTAATGTAACGTTTTTGTTGTGCAATCTAACGCTTTTGTTGTGCAATGTAACGTTATAAAAAAGATTTATAAAAAATAGCAAATATTAGCGTTTTTGTGTTTAATTTTTTTTTTTTTTTACATCAATATCAAACTAAAACATTATACTTTGATATTGAGACCAATGTTTTTATATGATATTTAATAAGCATGAAATTCCCTATTTTAATAAATTTAACTGAAAAATTCGGAGTAGTCTGCAGTTAGGGTTTACCCTAACATGTTAGTTGGAACCTTGTCAAACTATTTATTAGTTAACTAAAACTGCAGCTAGAACTTTGGCACATTGGGAGTTCACTTATTTTACGCTAGATCGCACTAAATTTTAGTTTATTTTGTTTGTCATGATGCAAATAGTCCAATAAAGTCATAATCCCAATTTTGGAAAAAATGTCAAGTAGAATCTTGTTAAATCAACGCGACGAACTGTCTCATATATAAAAATAAAAAAACTTTATTGTGAAAAGTATTGCGTTTATTATATTTTACTATATTGTTAATAATTACTCTATATATTCAATGATCCTAACATTATTCCTGTATAACTACGCAACAAAAATTTTTAAATTATACGATTATTCTAGAACTCTACTTTTAAAAAAAATATTTTCAAACATATCAGGCGTTCTTAATTACATAAATTGCATTTTTATTTCCCAAAAATTAGCATTTTACGGGTAATAAAATGTTTATTGAAAGAAGTTGGCAAAGTAAAAATGTCGGTTTATTTTGCAAAATTATTTTAAAAAATGAAGTTAAAAGTTATAACCCGCTTAGAATTTCTGTAATTGGCGGCGCTTTTTATCTATAACAATGCGTTAAACACCAGTCTTTTAATATGTCCTTGGTGCAATGATAAAAGTTAATAAATAAAGGTTGTTGAGTGCAAAATTAAACTCATTACATTCAAAGCTTTTAAATTTTAAACATTTTTGATAAAGTTTGAGCCGTTTATGTTGTTGAAAATGAAATTTTAGTTGTAATTTTTGTTTAATATATTTTCGAGTACATCTGAATTAAATAATTAATAAAAAAAAACAGTTAATATAAAAGTGGCATTGATAAGTGAGACAATTGTGTAAACTTTCTATTTTATATAATTGTAGCTAACATAACAAGAAGAAAATGCAATGATGCGTTCATAAAGTATGGTTTTTCATTAATGAATGATTAAGCTATCGAGTTTTGGTCAATGACTTTTGATTTAATCTTTGTCATTAGAAAAAAGGTTAAATCAAAAAGAACTAATCAATCTAATCTAAATCAAAAAAATCTAGTCCAAAAAACTTAGATTACTTCAAAAGGTTAGCGTTAAATTTGAAGACACAGCGACTTGATGAATTCGGGGATTTTGAATGAATCCAATAAATTTTGACAAGCTGATGCCAAACTGATAAAAGCGTCATTTGCAGTAAGTATGCTGATTGCTAGATAAAAGAAGGCACATGGCATTGGGGAAAGCCTCATTAAGTTAGCTGCTTTTGCAATGGTACGATTTGTGTTGATAGATGATTGTGATAAAAAGTTGGTTACAATCCCATTGTCAGATAAAATGTTCCAAAGGAAAATTGTTCTCATGTCTAATGATATAAAGGAGTAGGTATTAGAATTTTACTAGGCTGATAGCAGGGTATAAGTCCTTTTTTCCTGAATTAAGTCAACCTTATTTGGTGATAGTGAGGAATCCTTTTATTGTAGATGCTGATGTGATCAATAAAGCGCTGCAAAAAAAAAAGTAGATAAATTTGCTGACCGATTCCAGTTGTCAGGATGTATCTAATTGCAATGTCTGCTTCATACTTCACAATTATCAAATATTCTCTTTGCCTTTCGCAACAACGTGGCTTGGTGAGGCAGAGTTTTCAACACTTTTAAAACTCAAATAAAACATTCGCCAGAATCGGTCAGAATTGGCCAGAAGTGAAACACAACCATCTATGTAGACTGGCAACGATATAATACAAGAACAGCCATTCTAATAATAGCAATCAGCGTTGACATTATTTTATTTTAAATAACTTGTTGAATAAATAACGTTTCTAAAAATACAATTGTTTTTTATTTAGTGCTGTCAGGTATTTAAGTATGATAATCCAATATATTTAAGATATCAATCTAGTACAAAGTAATAAAAAACTTTACATCTGTAATGGAGTGCATGCTACGAATTTATGAAATGTTGTATACCAAATAGTTTCTAAGCAAAAAATGTGAGAGGTAAGTTTTAATTTTATTAGCATAACTAGAAGCAAGCTTCTAGTTATTAAAATTAAACCGCTCCCAACTTAATAAAAAACGATCAAATTTTTTAAAAATAACATTGCTTCACACTTTATAAATAAATTTTTTCTAAAGATTTATTGTTTGCTACTCTTACAAAACTATTGTCTTTATCAAACTGATATATTCAGTTGTTTTACTAAACTTTGTGCATTTTTAATCTTGTTTTTATATTCAAGTTTTAAAGTCGTGGTCTCTATTGTTGCAAAAATATCCATATAATTATTTATTTTAACGAAGGTAAAAAGTGTGGACCAAGTTTTAAATTTTGGTTTTTTAGAATATTAACCTCGCATTGGTTTAAAACAACGTTTTATGTATGCGTAATTAACTCACCGGTCTTTGTATTGTGGTTATTTTTAAAGTCGTTTTGAAGAACTTTAAACTTTTATAAAAATCTTTTTTTTTTTAATTTCATGATTTTGAGAGATTTTTCAGTTACAAGCTCAAGATTTTTTTGTGTGTCTATTTCATCAACTTTAAAATTAATAAGCAAAACATACTCTTTTTTAGCATCGTTAATTTACACAAAACTAAATTTCAAACCTTTAAATACTCATAGCTCTTATCTTTTTTATCAACTAGCTGCCCTTCCAGCATCTTACTGCATCTTTGCATATTACATCCAAGCATGTGCTTTGATTAGGCTTATTTGAAAAAAAGCAGCCGTGGCGCAGACGTTAGAGTTCTGGCTCAGAATCCAGAGGTCCGAGGTTCGACGGCGGCTCTAGCCCAATAAGCAATAAGTGACATTGGTAAAAAAGGAGGCGTGAACTTCTAGTTAAATGCTCTCCCGCGGTGCTCCGTGATAAAATCGTAAGTACTTCTGGGAGCACCTAAATAACCTTAAAAATATATATATATATCCAGTCATTTCATCGTGTATTTTGTTGCACGTTTGGCTAACAAATTTATCTCTAATTGGCTTGTGATCGATGGACCTTGTTAGCGAAAGGTCAAACTCTTAAACTTTTGCAAATTTTTGCACCATCAATAATTTTAGAAAAAGTATGCTCTTAAGCATGGAGAGGGATGTAAGCGCAATAAAATAATTTTGCCCCAGGCTTTGATATCCATCATTTCTAACTTGATTTTATTCGCGTTACTAAGTTACGCAAGTTTCCGTTGAAATAAATTTGATATAGTTGATGCACCTAAAGTTACACCTTTTTAAAAAGTATCTTCAAAATGCTGCTTTTAGGACAGCCTAGTAATTTCAAAATCAGGAAAGCTCTTGATACTGGTCATTTCGTTTGTGGTGTTTTTATCGGTTTACTAAAAGCTTTCCATACCGTTGACCATACTATTTTTATTTCTAAATTAAAAAATTATGGAATTCGCAGTATTCTAAATGACTGGTTTTGATCTTATCTTTTAGATTGAAAACAATATGTAAGTATTAATGGTTTCAATTCTAGTAATAAATCAGTTTTGTGTGGTGTTCTTCAAGATTCTGTTCTAGGTCCTCTTTTGTTTTTAATCTACGTTAACGACCTAATCAACTCTGTTCACTTTTCATCAGTTCATCTGATTGCTAATGATACAAATCTCTTGCACATCATCAAATCTTGTCATTCTTTATGTAAAAATGTTAATTCGGATCTTAAACGTATAGTTCACTAGTTAAGTGGTAACCTAATGTGTTTCAACACCGAAAAAACTAAACTATTTTTTTTTTTCATCTCCGAGATAAAACTATTTATTTAAAAATGTTGAAATCAAAATCAAAATTAATAATAAATGGCTATATCATTCAAGAGTTATTATATATCTTGGTGTATTAATTGATTGCAATCTTTCATGGAACTTTCATGAAATCTTGAGCTAACGGTATACTTTCAATAATTCGTCATTATTTACTATGCATTATTCTCATCTCATCTTAGCTATTGGTGTCAAGTTTGGGGTCAAGTTGGAAACTATAGCATTAACAAGTTGCTTTTGTCTCAACTTTAATCCATCAGATTAATAAACTTCTAACCAATTAAATCAAACACATCTAAATCCTTCAAAAATATTTCTTTTCAACATTTCCAGCGCTAGTAAAGTATGCTAATCTTCTTTTTGTTTTTGACTCCTTAAATAAAAACCATCTCCTATCACAAACTTGTTCACAAAAAGTAGACTATTACATTTCTACTCTACAAACTAAACTAAATGTACCATCTTTTAAAACCCAAAAGTATGGTAAAAATTCTATTGTTTACCAGTGCATCTGTGAATGGAACAGGAGCCTTGCATGCATTTTGAATGAGTCCAAAAAAATATATTCTTAAATACCTTTACTTTATCTTAAACAATATCAATTTTAAGAAAAATTCTGAAAAACATTTTAATCTCTTAGACATTATTATCCTTACAATTAAAATATTATTTTAATTTTCTTTTCATTACTACTACAATTACCATCAATACTTTTTGTTTGGTTATTTTTCCTTTTTTTATTATTAAAACCTGCAAATCATGATTTCTACATGTTTGTTTTGAAGTATGTTCTATGTACTTTGGTCTGTGTGTTTACGGTCCATGTGTTTCAGTGTATGTGTCTTTGCTTATTATTACTTATATTATATTTAAAAATTGGTGTTACTTCTTTGATCAGATTTCTGTATGAGTGAAAGGAAATCTCCCATCCTAATAAATTATTAACTTATTGCTATAAATAATTTTATGCTCATAACTACCATTATAATATTAGTTATTATTATTATTTTTTCATTGAAATTATTGTAAGCTTACTTATTTTTGCTATTACAATATTTTGTATTAATTTTTTTTTATTATATTATCATAATTATCATAATATATTATTATTGCTATTATTATTGTTATTATTATCAAAACTATTGTAAAAATGATTGACGGAAAATAAATAGCTTGTTGTTGTTGTTGTTGTTGTTTGTTTGTTTGTTTTTTTTTTATCCAAAAAATCAAGATTAGAAGGGAGGGGGGATATTATGGAGTAAGTAAATTTCATGGCAAGTCTTACTTAAAATGACTTACCATAAAAGAAGTGTTTTAATAGACACTTTTTCAAGCAATAACGTTTCTTTTTTTTCAATTCTAAGGCAGTTAATTGGGAATTCATTAAATTGGAAATACTTGATCACCATTTTTTCAATCAATGCATCAGTGTTTTTAGTAGCTAATCTAGGCCACCAGTATGCTTTTTATTTCAAAAAAAGTACTCCGATAAAATACTGTCTTTATGTTCGCGCGGTTAAACATATTTTCAATACACTTGGGAATAGCGGTCGCAATAATATATCAGAAGTTTATATTGTAAATAACTTGATTCACAGTCAGATAGTAATATAAAAACAACAACTTTGTAAAAAAATAATTTTACTTATGTCTCTGAGAAACATTTAATAAACCTTCCATCAATTCTCTTTAAGCACTGGTATTATGTATGTTTTTAAAACACCAGTGTAAAGCTGCCAGACGTACAGTAACCTCAAAATCCATGCTAATATTGACAAAAACTTTAAATATTGGAGCGTATTATAAATATATAAGATTACTTCAAAAATTTGCAAAACATTTGCGCCAGCTGTACGCAGGCAACGTAAAATTTCTTTAAGTAAAACGTGCTAAAAAAAATTCTATAATGTGTTAATAAATGTTTCCATCAAAAATAACCCCAAAAACTGCAACATCAGCAACAATAATCTTTAAAACAACAACAAAATGCTTGTTTATTGTTTAGGTGGTTTATTTCTGTATACGGTTTCTTGTGACCGCAACACCTAGAATACTTAATAAATAAAACCTTAAGCACAAATAATGTAATGTATGCGTTTAAGCATTTAAATTTCGTCGGACGCAAGCGTGACCAAGACTTCTTCACTATTTTCAATATTTCTTTCTCTTTTGAATGAAGAACTTTGTTCAAGATTTATGCTTTCGGACAATGAGCGTACTCTACCTTGCATAAGACTTAAACGGCATTTTAAAAATGCCCGAAATATGTGACGAAAATCTGGGCTTCGGTATCCGTAAACGAAGAAATTCATCATGCTGTGACTGTAATGTAACATTTTAGTGATGTTAATTAACCATATTGGTAGCTTTCTACAATAAACTTCTTTGCAAAATAGGTGAACCGTGTTTAAAATAAAGAAAGGACTCCAACAAATAAAGAACAATCCAATTATTATAGATATAATCTTGGCAACTCGTAACTCCTGTTTAGTTTTTCCATCTTGATTACTGTTATCTCTCATCATCCGAATAGCACAGTATATAATACAGTAAGAAACAACAATTATAAATAGAGGGAAAATATAAGCAAATACAAGTAAGAAAGCGATATACCATCTTACATTTTGAAATGATATAAAAAATTGTGCAACTGAGAAAACAATTCCAATAAACCATGTAAATGCAATTACAATAAAAACCAAAGCTGACGACAAGTTAAAATGACGAGTAGGAAATTTAACAGCAAACATTCGTTCTAAACTGATGGCAGTCAGACTTAATATTGATGTAATTCCGAAGAGAACGTCCGTCGTAATAAAGAAATATACTGCATTTCTATTGATAATATTGTAGTCTAAAATAATATATATATATATATATATATATATATATATAATATAATATAATATATATATGTATATGTATATATGTATACATATATATATATATATATATATATATATATATATATATATATATATATATATATATATATATATATATATATATATATATAAATATATATATGTATATATATATATAAATATATATATATATATATATATATATATATATATATATATATATATATAAATATATATATGTATATATATATATAAATATATATATATATATATATATATATATATATATATATATATATATATATATATATATAAATATATATATATATATATATATATATATATATATATATATATATATATATTTTAAAAATAACTTTTTTTAAAAAAAGCAAATATTATTCTTATTCTAATTTATTTAAAAACTGTTTTAAAAATTGATGCTAATAAATAAATCAAGCTTAACTATATTTTGCACCTACCAATTTGATATGCAATCCAGAAAGGGAGCGGCAAAATCGCAACCATTAAATCAGCCACAGCCAGATTAACAACAAAGTAGTTGGTTAGTGTCTTTAAAGATTTAGGACCAATTATGAATGCAAGTATAATCATACAGTTACCAGTCAAAGCACAAACGTCAATTGATATTAAAATGATCACATTGAATATTTCCAACGTTGATTTTGACATTTTAGATAACGCCCTTAAACAATTCTTCTTTAAAAAGTATTTTTTTGTATTAACACCAACTCAGAGAAATTTCAATGGAATATTTATTGATATTTGTAAAATATTTTCTAAATATTTTTAAGGTGGTAGAGCACAAAACACTTTTCATGAAAAATTAAAAAAAAGTGTAAAATATATATGCAGAAATGCTATCACTAAAAATAAAAATAATGTTTTTGCAAAAAAATAATTTTGAAATTACTAAAAGAGTATGCGCAAAAAGAGTGTGAAAAAAATTCTTAAGATTTCAAAACATGTTATCTAGGTTAGACTTAAAAACTACGAATCAAACTTTGCAGATCTGTTGATGACATTATGACATTTGACTGATGACATTTGACAGACAGACCTTAAATTAGTCATTTTATTTGTAAAAATATAACCTTTTTTTAAAATTAAGTTGAAATTCATAACATTTACAAGAAGTTAAAACTAAAAAGAATAAGTTTTAAAAGTAATAAAATTTGTCAAATGAATTTTAATGTTGTTAAGAATATGTCCTTTCAGAACAAAAGATTTATCAAGTCATAAAAAAGCATGTTTTAAAATCTTGATAATATATAAAAAACTTTGTTGCAGAAAATACAAAAATAAGTACAAAATAAATGAAAAAGACCATTTAAGCAGCAAAATCATGTTAAAATCCACCTAAAACATACAAATAAACAAAGGTTCTTTTACTTTTCGAACCTTCTTGAAGCCTTTTTTTATTGTTCTTAGTTTCTTCTTTTTTTTTTTTACTGTATTAGTAGTCTTTTGTTTCATTTATTCTATTGTTACATTGTCTGCTAAATTTATTGTCGATTGTGTAACATTTCCTTGTATATCTAAATGCTGTAACTTAAAATGCTCTTCAACACACCATTTCAACCATCATTTTAATCTAAAACAGCAGACTTTACGCCCATTTCCAAAATATCTTTACTAACAAATCTTATTGTTGGGTACCCTAAACTATATGAGTGAATTAAGTGCTTCATTTAAAATTTGTATTTGACTATGCTTACATTTCAACAGTAGTTCATCTTTCTGTAAGTCCATAAAAATGGGCATAATAAGATTTTTGATTGATAGTGGAATAAATATATTTGGTTTGTTAGCTTTACTAATAGTCCAATATTTACACCAAGATAAATCATTTTGTACACAAACTGATGTCACTCAGTATCTGGAATATCTGTAAAATAAAAAACTATTGCAAAAACAGCTTTCTTCATTGTATACAGATTATCAAAGTTGCTTCTAATGGCACAACCAAAATAGTTCTGCATTGAGTTAATGTAATTTTCAGTAAGTTTCCTGAGAGAAGTATTTTAGCGCCTTAATAAAATTTAACAATGTTACACAATCGAGTGCCTAATTATTTTTCGACATAAGCAATACATTCTTTACGCTTAAAAATGTCTACTGCCCCCAGCTGATTCCATTGAAGCTCATGACCCATTATAGTTAATTCGGCATTGATGATTAATTTTCCAATGATTATAATTAGCTGTATTTTCTTTTCTTATCTATATTTTCCATAGCAATGTCTTGATTTTATTTATACATCAATACATTTATCGACAGCGATAGCAGTGATCACCCCATTCAAAGACAAATAGCAACCCTTTTGCAATAATTCATCAATTGATATTCAAACACATGGAATATAACTAACAGTTTCAATATGAGAAGCTTCCATTGCTGCTGCATGCATGATATCTGTGGCAATAAGACTTCATAACTTTTTTTTTTGATACAACAAATTCCAAATTTTGGAGAACATTTAAAATTTATTAAAGATGCAAATGTATTCATTGATGAAAAACCACAGCCAATTTCACAAAAAGCTATTACAGAGTATACATTTAACTTAGATGTATTTCGACCTTTACTTTCCTCCTCCTTTTTTATTTCTGAGGAGGTATTAATTATTTTATGAATATGAACAACTATCATAGTTTATTGTTAGAACATGAAAGAAACCTTGTCTTTTTAAAATCTTTTTCAACATTATGAACATAAAGAGTTGGCAAAATTTTTTTGAGTTAATAAAATTTTTTTGAGTAAATAAAAATTTTTTTAAGTAAATAAAAATGCACAATAATAAAATAGTTTTCTGTTTGTGGAGAAGAACTAGCAGAAAATTCTGTTATTGTTTTTGAAGAAATTTCTCTTTCACTTGAACGTTGAGATTTGATACAAGAACCATCAACATTATCAACATTCTTTGGAACTATGCCATTCCATGCTTTTTTTTTTCTGCTAAAATTTTGTTTATTTTTTTTTTAAAGTTTATTTCCTTTTTTATTTATTTCTTATACTATACAACTAATTATAATAAATCTTTAACACAACAATACTAACAACAATAGCGTTGAATACAAAAATAACAACAATGGCTTCCAAAACATTCTCAATTATTTAAACTTTTTAAAATCAAATTAAATAAAAAATTTAAAGCATAATAAACAAAACAAACATAAGTTTGCAAAGTTTGCCCAACATATAATAAACAAAAGGTATGTTTGTGGTTGCTATTGCGTTGCAAATGCAAACAATATTGCAAATATAGATTTTAATCACATTTCAAAAAATAAATTCTACTTAATACATTCATCAAAAGAAAGAGGATAAAATTTTGAATAAGATAAATAAAAAAACAATACTTTTATATTTTGAAGAAAGTAGTATGGTGAGTATTCTAATTGTGCTCAGGGTTGTCCCGATCTGGGGGGTGTAGGGGGTGCTCCCCCCCCTCAAAGCTTTTATATAAGGGTTTGAGTTGGCACATTAGGCAAGTTTTGAAACTTAGTTGGCAAATCGCAAATATTAAGGAACTTTATTATTATTTTTTTTGGTAACACTAATTGGCAAAAAATACATACAACGCCCCCTATCCCCATAGAAGACCACTTCGGGACGGCCCTGATTGTGCTCTATCACATTAAAATCTTTCAAAAAGTAACTGTATAATATTAACTTAAAGTAGCTGCTAATAAAGTCTGACTCTTCTATGCTGCTGCTCTAGATTCATATGTTAAAACGGATAGTAAAACTGCGATGCTAACATAATTATTTTTAGTAAGCAGCAAAGATGGAGTGAACTTCTCAAATTTTACTTAGCTTTATTTAAGTATTATTTATGTAGTGAATTTACCGATGTAATTATTATTGTTTTATTACTGACGTAATTATTATTAGATGTAGTGAATTTACCGACGTAATAATTATTTTAAGGAACAGAGAAGTGCTCTTTAATCCTCCGGTGCACCAATACAGTGAAAAAACTTATAGCGTGTTGTTCTCGAAAATTATTAAAGATTTAAGGGTTGACTATGAAGTACGTACGGCCCCCTTTTCCTGTTTGCTATGCGTACTTTTAAGTTATACCACCCACCCATTCTTAAAAAGTAAAAATGTTTTTGAAATAGCCTGCCTTTAAAGGGCGTATTCATTGGGGGCGATGGGGGTGATTGCTCCTCCTTAAAATGTTTTAAATTTTTTTTATTTTTGTAAGTAAATGTATCAAACACAGGAAGTTGTTTGAAAACGGAAATAATATAGTTAGGCTGTCTAAATAAAATTACAATTTTAATAAAATTCAAAATTGTGTGATTGCTTGCTTATAAATCATTAAACCTGAAAATCTTCCCCTTTCCCCTTCCCCCATTCCCCAACTTGATCATCTGCACTTCCCAAGTCAAAAAAAAAAAAAAAAAAAAAAAATCGCCCCCTACGACATGGTCTGGATTTGCCTTTGTTCTTTTAAGAATTAAAAAACTTATAGTTCAGAAAAAAAATTACTCCCTAAATATGTTATTAAAAAATTTTAGTGTGTTTTTATGCTTGATCCAATCCACTTTTTTGTACACTGCGCGACATAATAATAAAATATCCCAAAAATATTTATAAAACTCTACTATACATTTATATTTAAAAACTAATTTTTATAGTAAATGAGAACAAAAGGATTGCAAGACTAAACAACATTTTAAAAATTTATTTTAAACCTAACTTGCATTTTATTTAAAAAAAAAAACTGCTTTTTGAGTGCGACAAAATTATAAAACACTTTTGGAAAAAGTTCATATAAATTGTCATTTTATATAAAAAAACATCTCAATTTTAAACAATCAATAGTGGGTACTTTTACGATTTTTTTGAATCACTTCATTTACTCTAGAAGGTAAAGAATCATACAACTTTTTTATGTACAAAATGTCAATTGCATCCCATGCAGATGCGATGGATGATTTCAAGTCAGCTAATGAACTATATTGTTTACTACCTTCAAAAACTATATGTGACAGCTGTTCCCAAGCATCCTCAATAATGTTCAGGTCTGGAGATCTAGCTGGCCACTTCAATGTTTCAATTTTATTGCTGTTGAAATATTCCTTTACTATCTTAGCTGTATGAACCACCTATAACAGATACTTCACGTCTAAAAAATTCTTAAACAATTAAAAAATAATCCTTAGCCTTCATTTTTCCGTCAACAAAATGAACTTTTGATTTATCACCCAATTGCATATCATCACACCACCACTACCCATTTGACGTCGTTGCTGTGTTACTGGTTCTTTACGCAAATCGTGAAAATAATAATTCCATCTATCCGGCCCATCAAGACAAAAGCGTTTTTTGTATGAAAATACTACTTGTTGCCACTCTGCTTTCCATGTTACTTGGTCCTTTGAAAAAGTTATTCAATTCTTTATGTGATTTGTTGTCAAAGGTGGTTTTCGCTGAGGTTTTTTGCGCGTAAGGTGAAAAGCATTATAAATAATTTGCTGAACTGTACGTAAATTAGCAATCACACCTGCTTCTGCAGCAATTTGACGTGCAGTTAATGAAGAATTTTAAGCTCGTCTCAACAACCTTCGCCTTTCACGGTCACTTAATGTTGATGGATGTCCGCAACTTTTTTTTATTCTATACGTACGAGGACTATTAACGTGGCTTTTAATCACAGTTTGGCTGCGACCAATAGCTCTGACTATGTAATTAACGGATTGACCCATTTTTAATAAGTTAAAGAGCACTTTTTTCTCATCTGGACTCGACGGTGCAGCACGACCCATTATTAATGAATTTTTTATTTTATGCTTAATAAAAAAAACCTCAACTAAATTTTTAACAGTTCACAACAGTTTACATTTAATTGTCGGTGGTGTTTACATCAAATAAATATTCTTAATTGGCCACAACTGCGGTTTGCAAATAAATTATTTTTTTGTAAAATTGTCTTATAATTTTGTTGCACTGAAAAAACTGTTTTTTTTTTCAAAAAAAAAAGCGAGTTTCGTTAAAGATAAATTTGTTAAAATGTTGTTTAGTGTTGTAAACCCTTAGCTTTCATTTACAATAAAAATTAGTTTTTAAATATAAATGTATAGTAGAGTTTTATAAATCTTTTTGGGGTATCTTATCATTATGTCGCGCAGTGTAAGCTTTTCCAGTTAAAAACCACCCTTCCGTTAAAAACGTCGTTCTTTTATGGATAACCCCAAATGTTTTGGTTCCAACACCGGATCCTAATTTTAAATGTTCTTTTGACATATACACTATTTCGACCAAATGCACATGTTCTTTAGAGATGCACCAAAATCAATTATACAGATTTAATTTATGTAACTATTATTAAGTCAGTGTGGCCGGTTGAATTGTGCAGTGTGGCCGGTCGATTTGTGCAGTGTTCGAATGCCGAAGATTATGAGTTGCAGTCATTAAGAAAAAAATTTTAAATAGGTGCACATATCTACAGTACTTTTTTAATGACAAAGTATATAACTTATCTTTAATCAGGGCGGGTGTGTATTTCACTTACCCCGCTTTATAAAGGAGGAGGGGGGGTGAGTGAAACACAATTTTTTTTAATAACTGCGACTTAAATTCCCAACCTTAGGCATTGGAATATTTCACTATTCACTCGGTCACAACAATTTCTCAATAGTTATATAAATTAAATTTGTATAATTATTTTTAGTGTACATGTTGAAAGAGTATGTGCATTTGTATTAATTAGTAAATCCGTAATTAACGAATCTTACGCAAAATGAATAATATTGAAAACCATAGCCTATAAGCTGTTTTTGTGAACTTACAAAAAAGGTGTCTGAAATATATATCTGCCTTACTAAGGGCCAGAGCTAGAAAGGGTAAGATGTGTGCATAGGCGAACACTTTCCCCCTTCCCAACGTATACACCGTTTTATGTTGGCATACTAGGATCTTATGTCAGAAAATTAACTCTTTTATTGATAACCTAATTATGGACAATAATGAAATTATATTTCTTTTTCTTTTTTACACTACGCTCTAACAACAATCTACCCGACTGTTACCACAGTGACGATTATGTTTTTTGCCTTTTTTAAATAAAGAAAATTATTATTTATTCAAAAACATTTAGTAATTAACAATTGTTTATTAACTGTGGTAAATTAGAAAAACAAACATTAACAAGAAATATATACATTTTTAATTATTGCGTACGTTTTTTCATTTTGATCCCCTTTCCTACCCCCATACGCTTTTTGTATGCTATTTGCAGATCCCCGCCCCTTACCTTTTTTCTTACCTTTTATGCGTAGAATTTTAGACAACTTTTTATATAATAATAAAATAATGAAAAAAGATAAAAAGAAAAAAGATATTATCAACTGAAAATCGAGAACCTGTCCATTTTATGTGTTTCCGAGAAAATTAAGTTTTAAAATGTAATTTGTAAATTCTTTCTGCCAGAATGTCCGACTTATTTTAAAATATTTTTCAAAGTTGTATTGTTCTTGAAACTAGATTTGTTGGACACATATTCCATTGATTGTTGAATGTTTATCAATAATAAACAGAAAAAACACGAAAATGTGGACATATGGCCCTTTTGCTCTTGCAGACAATATGTAAAACTGAAATATGACTATTAAAAAAATATGTTAGGTCAAGAGCTCGTAGAAAAGAAACTTGCACTCAATCTTAAAAAACAAACAAAAAACAAATAAAATTAAAAATTTTTAAAACCTAATGCTTTTATGTTATTGAAAACACAAACTTTGCAATCAATTTTTTCTGATAATACTGTTTCATCTTATTAACATTCGGCTGTTAACAGGCTATAACACCTTATCCAAATATGCTTAACGCGCGTGTACGTATGAAAACAATCAATATACTTATTTTTAAAAAAATATATTTTTTTTTTCTATATAAAAAATAAACTTAATCAAAATTAATTAAATTAATTGACTTATTACAAAACTAGTTATTGAATATTGTATTGTCATCAACCAAGAGTATGTATGCAAAATTTGAAGAAAATTTGTAATCAGAAAGTGACTCAAAAATTGATTGCAGGTTTTGATGCTTACAAACAAACAAACAAACGAACAGATAGAGACGACGAGGTAATAAAAAGATTAGTAAAAAAATAGTTAAATTAGATTAATAAACAACTTATTAAAAATTTTTAATTTTTAGTATATAAGTTTATTCGATTAAGTGTTTAAGTTGAGCCCTTTTTAATATTTAGTTGTACATTTTAGAATAACAATGAGAAAAATATAAAGTTGTTAAATTGTTTAGTTTAAAAAAAAACAGTAAAAGTTTTTTTTAATATTTTCATCTCCGTTTAGCAATAAAAACCTGTTAAACCTTTAATGCGGAAAATAATTTCTGATATATTAAGCAACACGAAAATATACATATACTAATATAATACAATAATATACATATACTAATAATAAACATGAAAATATACATAATATACTATTACCTTACCAAAATTTTTTACAAAAAAGAAATTTAAATAAATACTTAACAAAATAAACCGAATATTTTTATAAAGCGAAATATCTATCAATGCCTGCAAAATTGGCTAAAAGTCCATATATTTATTTGAAATTGGCTGTACATTGGATTATGGGATGTCTTGCGGGACCATAATCTGAACAACATTATAAATTTATTATTTACTTTGTTGTCTACTGAATTTATTATAATATTATTAGAATTGGCTTTTCAGTAAAAAAATTATTTTTCCTTTAATCACTCATAAATAAAATACGCAAGCTTTTTGTTCATCCATCAATTGTGTAAAAAGCGTGGAAAGAATGTTGAAAATTATTTATGTTTTCTTAGATTTTCAATGAATAAAGTAAGGTAAGTAAATTATTTATCACAATTCATTAAATAAGTAGTACATAAAAAATTTAAAGAAGCTTTAAAACACTAAATTTAGATGTTATGAAAAACAAAATACTCATACATAAAATGATGCAAATAATTACACCAAATTAATCAGGCTTAACCTAATGCTTAGATAGAAACTTTGAGTTTGTAGTTGTCATTGTTAAACCTCGACAAAAAACCGTGTGAATAGACCTTTATCTCAACTATACTATTTGTAACATTTTAGTTTTCCCCAGTTTCTTATTTTTTTGCAAATAATGTTGGTAAAAAAGAACTTGTAACTTCTGTACCACTTTTATCTTTCCAAATAAAATTTCATTGTTAAATTTAAAGCTAATAAAAAAACTTCATTACAGGTTAAAATACACAAAAAAAGAAGTAATAAGAAATAAATAATAAAGTTTAACTAAAAGCAATATATAATGTTAAAAATACTAGTACAAATAAAAGTAATACAAAAAAATAGTAGTACAAATAATAAAACAGCTGTCAAAATCTTTTTTAGAAATAATCATCGGTTATCTGAAGTTAAGATATGTCGAAACATAAAACTTAAGAACCTAAAGATACAGCAATAAATGTTTAAAAAACATGATTGTTAAATAGAACACAGTAATTTATCTTAATAAATTTTTACAAATACCCAGCTTCATTTTTTTGAAAGTTAATTACGTATGAATAATTGTGTTAAGGTGAGTTTCCACCTTTTCACGGGAACGGGAAAGGAAAGGTTAAAATAATCATGTGGGCATGCGTAGTATAAGTTTTAATTTATCTGAAGGAAAACTACCAGGGATGGATGACAGTGATCTTGATTTTTTAGGACCCTAGCTGATCAAATTTGTGGGGCCCTACCTTAGCACCCTAGAAAATAAACTTTCTAAATATCTGAACAAAAAAAACAGCAGAACTAAAATTAAATTCTATTTAAAATAAAAAACAACATTTACATGAACACTTTATCATAATTATAAGTAATTATAACAACAAAAAATTCACAAAAGTTGTTCTCTTCTGCACTTCTCGAGATATCAGATTCAATTGACAGAATTGAGAGGTTATTTAACCTTTCATCCGTCATTTTTGATCTATATTTGTATTTTATAAAAGCTATTTTTAAAAAAGATCATTCTGCTTTGCAGCTCGTTATAGCCATTGTTTAGTAAATTTTAAGAATCGTATAAAGGAAATATACCAATAAAGTTTTTTTTTAAATATTAGTATCGACATTTCGGAAGCAGTAATAGAATCATTTTGTTTAAACTATACCTTATCTAAATAATGCTGATATTGACTGCATTCACTAAATAGTTCTTCTCCGATATTGTTTTTATATAATGACATAACGGACTTTATTGATTTAATTTCCTTTGAAATTAAGAAGGTTTGTGATGCTCTTTCACTCAAAATTTTCCAACGGTATGGGGATGCAGAGAAATAAGTGTAAACGCGTTAAATAGTTCCTCAATATTCTGTTATTTCCAATTCAACGCACACTGCCTCTACTATTACTAATTTTATAAAATGCGCAGCACAAGGGGCAAAATTAACTAACGCTCATTTTTGTTTTATTCGTGCTTTGCTTGTAAGCCTGTTTTCTTTTTCGAACATATTTGACGCGTTATCGTATAATTGCGCACAGATGTTTTCAATTGGAAGACCTGAATTACTAAAAACTGAAATACTTTTATAAATAGTAAAAAAATGGGAAGAAGAATCTCAACTTTAAACAAGGTGGCCACAGTCCTAGAATGTCCGGGAAATTTATATTAAAAAAAAAATGTTCTAAACTGTCTTGGAATTATTATTTTTTGAATTAAAATTAAAAAATTTTAATATTGGAGTTTTATATATATATATATACATATATATATATATATATATATATATATATATATATATATATATATATATATATATATATATATATATATATATATATATATATATATATATATATATATATATATAAAGTTTATAATAATAGTTTTAATTTAATTTTTAACAACATGAGAGAATTTTCTATGATTTATTTCTTATATAATTTTTATTTTTTTATTTTTACTGTATTTCGAGTACCCAGCTAGCACACATACGCTAATAAAACGTTAGAACAATGTTGCGCTTTGCGTTGCCCAACATCGGCCGCCAACGTTGTTTTTATATTATTATGGTTACAAATGCGACTTCGCTAACAACATAAAAACTACGTTGGCCCAAGATGATAATTTAAATCGGCATTGCGTAATATTTTATGTTGATTCAACGTTGTATTTTAAGTTTGTGCAACGTTATATTTTACGTAGGCGAAACGTTGTATTTTAAGTTGATTCAACGTTATATTTTACGCTCGCACAACGTTATATATAACTTTTTATCGGAATTAAATTTGTTTTACATTTATACGCATATATAATTGTATATATGTACTTATACATATATATTTTATCCATTTAGATGTCTCAACATGGTATTGGGGCTTATCCTGCTCCGGCTAGTTGCCATACAGAGCCCACATTATCAAGGCCCGCTAAGACGAGTTCAGCTCACTAAAGAGAATCATAACCCGCTTCGCAGACCGAGATTAAGTGATTTTTGAAAGAACGAAAAAATTATAGTGAAAGTCTGAAGAAGTCGAGTTAGAAAGATAGCATAGAGAAAGCGGACATATATTGCACTATATGTTAGAATGTGCAATATAAATTTATTTATATCAATTTTAATATTATTGAAAGTTTTAGATACGTACATATTATAAAACGTTGTTATCATTATTATTATTTTTTTATATATTGCAATTTATTCCATCTTCCGGCTAATGGACCTTTTCCCATAAAGCAATGCGTTATGGTATTTGTATGTACGGAAAAATAAAAAACTCACGATTCATAGTTTTTTTATTTTTCATTATTTCGTTAAATATTTCAACGTAATTGAAGTTAAATTTTGTTAGAGAAGCTTGTTTGAAGTATATTTTACAAGTATACATATGTAAAATAATATATAATTAACTCTATAAATATTTCTGCTATATCTAGCTTTTTAAAAGCCCTTAGCTTTCCGCTAAATGCAACATTTTGTGTAATTACAAACAAGTAATTTAACAGCGACGAAAACAAAATAATCTTTATAGATGTAATTTAATGGTCAAAAGACAACATCTCTGTTTCCGATAACATATCAACATATATTTACTTATATAGTATCAGACTATATTTTGAAAGAAAAGTTGCTAAACATAATATAGCTGGTTATCACTTATTCAGAGAATTTTAAGAGAACTATGTAAAATAAATTAGAGTTAAACCAAATATTTTATTATATAGAATTAAACCAAGGAATGATAATCGCTGTGTTAATTATTAAAATTATTTTAATTAAAATCATTTTTTGAAATATTTACTAACGAATAAATGAAAAAATGTTGAAAAGTTTAAGCCTAATTATAATGGAAAAATTTCTTTACTGTGTGGACCGTTTAATTAAAACTAATTTGACTGAGGAAAATTAAAGCATGTATATATATATATATATATATATATATATATATATATATATATATATATATATATATATATATATATATATATATATATATATATATATATATATATATATATATATATAGGCGCTACTCGACTTTCCCCCCCCCCCTCCCTGTTTTTATGATTGATTTTTATAGAATACATTATACTGATTCTAAATCATATTAAAACGCAGATCTGAAAACTTGAGGAAAGTACTCTAAACTGATGTTAAAGTATAAAAATCCACATTAAAAAACGCTAATATTCCACCGTCTTTTTAAAAACATTTTAACACTGGTTTTCAAAATTTAGGTAATTAATTTTTTAACTAACGACCCGGTTTTTATTGTTGTTTTTAAATTTTATGATGTACATGCATCGACTGACAAATAGGAATTGGCGCAACTAAATGTACATGATTTGGGTCAGAGTTTGGTTGGGGCAGGAAATCAATGAAAGATACGTTTTAATATATATATATATATATGTATATATATATATATATATATATATATATATATATATATATATATATATATATATATATATATATATATATATATATATATATATATATATATATATATATATATATATATATATATATATATAAATGTGTGTGTATGTTTGTGTGTGTGTGTGATACATAAACAGATAAGAAACAAGTAAGAAACAATTATCTTATGCTATATAAAGTATGCTACATACTTTTATTTTTATTTTTATTTAACAATTATCTTATGCTATATAAAGTATGCTACATACTTTATATATGTATATATCCATGTATTTTTGTATGATACTATGTAACATACATATGTACGTACATACATATATACATACATGTAACATACATACGTACATATATAAATATGCGCTCGTAATAGTATACACTATAAAACAAAATTCATTAGATTTCATGATAAATGAATGTATTTATTATAAAATACAATAAATATCTAATTTAAAATATAATAAATGTCTAATTAAAATACATTATAGTTTTTACATAATAAAGCTTATTTAGCATAAAATATAATATATTTTATATTATAATTACATATAAAGCTTATTTAGCATAAAATATGATATATATTATAATATAACATATCTTATATTTTAAAAAATTTTATAATTTAAAATCTAATTTATTTTATAGCATAAAATATAATATATTTTTATATAATAAAGCTTATTTAGCATAAAAGTAAACTTATTTATTTCTAGTACAACTAATAATAAACAAAACGGAGACATTAGAATACGAGTTTATTTTATCGTTGGCGTTAAAAACTGCCGTTTTGCTTTTAACCAGCCGATAGCTTACCGCAGGGTTTAACGGAGGGATGTGAATACGGCTGCTGATTTTTTTCGCTTCAGCGTTTCGCAGCACCGAAAAAAAAAGTCAGATTCATTTTGACTTTTTAGAAATCGCTGTACGCGAAAACCAATCATATTTTGAATATTATATCACATGATATTAACAGTAAAAAAAGCGAAAGCACGTTGTTTTTAAAGTAACAAAAAACAAAATTCTTAACCTGGCGTTCTTATTGATTTTATATAAACTTACTCTGAAAATTGGCAAGCATGAGTAAATTTATCAAATAAGAAGCAAGACTTGAATCAAGAAATTTAGATATGCAAACTTGCACATTCTCAATTTCGAAAGTTACCCTTTCGGAATTGACAGTGTGCGAATTTTGGAATTTTTGGAATTTTGGAATTTTGAAAGTTGGATTGAAAGTTTACTTTATAAGAAAGTTTATCTTCAAGTGGCCACACAAAGATAAACTTTTTTGTGAAAAACCCTACATGGAGTTAAACCTGCTGTTCGTTCTTGCAGTAACCGTTTAACAAAAATGTTCATTTCAGAGTTTAGCTTTTATTTCCTTATACTTTCTTGTAAAATGCCTTATGTTAAAATGTTATATTATTAAATTATATAACGTCTTACATATAAAGACAGAAATGTTAAAAGTAATGCATGGAAAGAAATCTCAAAGTAGAAAGTGCTTAAAAAGCTAAAAAATGCTGAAAAAGTAATAACTGCTTTTAGTTAAACATACAACGTAAACTTATTGCTGTCATTTTCATTATTGACAACGTTAAAAAAAGTAGCGCAAAAGAAAGCAAGTGGAAATCAAAGTTCGTCATAGCAAAAAAAAATTGCTTCACGCGAATATTTTGTCTTGTGGAAACCGGCCTCAATTCTTGTTGCCGCGTGAAAAATTGGGCTTTGTGACATAGGAGTTTTATTAGACAATTTAGCATGACTTTTTTTACAGTGTATCAATACGCAAGCATGTAATCTTTAACATGTAAGATTCAAGCGATTCACCATAGGGCCTTTTATTTAGTACATTTGATGATATACTGACTGCAGACAATCCAGCACCATAGAAGTCAGGATGTATACTGTTCAATATATCAAGGTCACATGGCAATAGCCGATATTATATTCATATTTATTAATCATCCATTGTATATAATACAAGGTAAATTATTATAAAGTTACATTTTTGAAAAGAAATAAGTTTTTCTTTGGAATGTTTGCTTCAAGAATATCTTTGAAGATTTTCCTTTTTTCCAATGAATACAGGAACTCAATCGCATAGCTTTACCTTTAAAGATCTTTTTTAGGAATTTTGTTATTTTTTAACACAGTTTTTTATTTTTTTGTTTTGCATTAAGTTCTCTAGATTTAGTTTGATTGCATAAACCTATGACGTCATCTAAAAAAGGGTGCCTAGCGGTTTGGTTTTTGAAGTGCAAATTTACAATAAGATTTTTTTTTTTAATCAATATATAAATTAATAAATTTAACTTGTTTTGCTGTATGTTGGTACATCTTGGATGTAAAACAAAGAATGAATATATTTTTTGCTGTGTTTGAAAACATTGAAGAGTGACTTAAGTGCATTCTTTCCTACTATATCAAGCTTTTGGAATAATATGTTTTTATGATTGCAAAGTTCAAGACCATACGTTAGTACCGGAATCGCCAATGTTTTATAGAGCTGGACAATAGAGCTTGGGTGAGCAAAGCGAATTACAGACTAAATAAGAGTTTGGTTTATTGCCCTGAATTTTGATATTCTATTATTAATATTTGAATGATTAAGTGAGACAAATAAAGAGCTTTTAGTATCTCATATAAAACCTAGATGATTAAGTTTGTTATCCAGATTTATTTGTTGGTGGTCGATTGTTATCGTGCAGTTTGCAATTTGTTTTTTTCTGGTGAACAAGAACTCGGTCTTCTCAGCATTCAACTTTATACAGTTTGTGTTAGTGTATATATTACAAGCTGCTATAAGCTTTTTAATTCCAGACAGGGTAAAAATAAGAAGTATGATGACATCAGCGTATGCTGCAATACCTGTGTAATTTCCATAAATTGATGTCCCTATGTTACATTCATTTTGAATGGTTTTAATTAGGCTTTGAGTATATTTATTATACGAGTGAGGAGACAGAATTGAACCTTGTCTCATTCCTTGCGTTAGATAAAATAAATATGATTTGCACCCTATATAATTGGCAGAAGCACTGCTTTCATGGTACAATGACGATATAGAATGACCCAGCTACAGCTGTTAAATGATTTTTCAGCATCTAGGGGACATAGATAGACAGGTGAGTTGTTGTTGTTGTAATGTTTTATTATTTCACTTAAAACAAATTCTGCATGTAAAGTTAAGGTGTTTTTTGTTAAACCGAATTGAAGAGGATAAGTTCCTTTTATCTCTAGACAGCTTATTAAAATAAGATATTCTTTTTTTTTTTTTAACTTATTTATTTGAGTTTTCGTGCTATATTTTTCTATGCAATGTTATATTCAAAGATATTGTTTGCTTAACATAGGAACAACAACAAATAGTCATTAAGACTATTCCAAAGTTGCGTCCAACATTTTTGCGTACAGAAGTACTTAAAATACTCAAGCACTGAGTTGGCAGTGGCAGGATTTGAACCTTTATCGTTCAACAGTCCGGGTATCAACTTTTCAATTGACGCTCTAACCAACTGAGCTACCGAGCTCCTAGCTTTGTAAAGATTGGAAAGTGAATTAGTTTTGTAAAGATTGGAATGATGCTAATACCACGGTAGTTATTTAGATCAGTTAATGATATTTTATAAAATTTAGCAAGAGATTTAATAAGTAATGCAGACATTGATTTTGGAGCCTGACCGTGATAAATAATAAAATTAAAATCTTTGGTCTTGTTTAATTTTAGGCGAGAAAGAGCCGTTTTAATATTTTCATCTGATATTATTACCACAGCAAATTTGGTACAAGGTGGAACTTAAAAACTTGAAATGATAGGCGTCATTAGTGTTTTGGTGTTTATCAAAGTATCGGGAAATTCTTTAGTGATTTATTCCTTGTCCTTTTTATTATTTATAGTAAGAAATCTTGAATTTGTATCAGACTTTATATATCTAAAGGTATTCCAGAAGTTTTTTGGGTTGGTTTTTTTTAGCTTTGCAATTTTTGTGTATTGCTTGAAAAGGTTTTAGTTTCGAGCTTTTTTGACAGCGTTGCGGAAATTTTTACGTACCATTCGATATCAATTAAAAGTGAACGAGTTTTTTCGAAAACTATCTCACGCCATTTTTTATAATGAAATGTAAAAACATTTTTGCTCCTGCTTAACTCAGTAGTCCACTAAGATTTAGAATATAAAGATTTTCTTTTCAAAAATAAGTGTTGGCTAAAAGCCTCAGATGCACTTTTTGTAATAAAAGAATAGATTTCAATAAGTACTTCGTTGTAATGGCTATTCGTAAAGTAAAAACTTTTAAAATTGTTATTTAATCACTTATCATATAATTGTTTAAAACTTTGATTATTCCAAGCATGGTTAGGAATGCTATTATTGTATATAGTTTTGTTAATATTTTCTTGGAGAGATTGCCCGCTGAATCCAATTACAACTGATATTGGCAAATAATCGCTCATATTTTGAGATGAAAAAGGGGCTACAATACAATTCTGATACTGAAGAGAATTATTCCTTGAGAGAGCTATGTGATCAATATAAGATGCATTCGGTAATGTATGATGTTGATATGTTATTATAAAGCCGGAACCTTTAATTACGTTTACTAGTTCAAAATCATTTGTTTTTATAAATTCTGATAGCAGCCGTGGCGTAGTGGTAGCGCACTTGCCTCAAAAACAAAGGATCCGTGGTACAAACACCACCTCTAGGCAAGTTTTGCGACATAGGTTAGGAAAGAGGCGTGAACTTCCAATTAAATGCTCATCCGTGGTGCTCTGTGATAAGACCGCAAGGACTTCTTGGGGCACATAAATAAAGTTAAAAAAAAAAAGAAAAACATAAAGCCGTGGAGTAGTTATTTTTTGTGAAGTTCAATTTTTCTAATAAACCTTATATTCTGTTAGGAAACGATTGAAAATCACCAAGTACAATTACATTGCCAACACTTTCATAATTATTTATAAGACCTTTAATTATATCTAATTGATTCGTGTGTTCATCCAAAGATATACAATTATTTCGCAATGAAGAAAGATAAATACCAATAGTGATAAAGTTAGTATTATTTTTAATGAGGTTTGTTACAAAAATATGATCATCTTCGTAGAGATTAATGATATTTTGAAACAAGTTTTTCCAAAAAAAGAAACCTGTTTCCACCAAATGGTCGATCATGCTCGATCGTGTTTATTTTGCCTGGTTCTTTTAATAACACAAATTCGAATGATACACACAAATTTTCAATTGAAAATATACTGTTCTTTAAAGACCCAAAATGGAATTCGACGTTAAAAGTTTATATTTAAAATAAAATTTTAAATATAAACTTTTAATGAATATCAAAAAAAGTGGATAAAGCATAAAAAATAGAATTGATTAAAAATAAAAAAATTTAACATTTCACATTTAGTCATATATTTTAACTGCGGTCTATCTTTTAAAGGGTGTATCCATGACAATAATAACATTTTAAAACCTTTTTTATATTTAGGATAATAGAGTATTTTATAGTATAAATTTTGAGCAAAATTTCCCGGAAAATTTCCGGATATTGTACCATAATAAATTGATATGAGTCTTTTTTTGTTGCACATTAGGGTGGAGTAAAAACAACTTTTTCTAGAAAATCATATTTTTTCCCTGATTTCTATAATTATTATAGGAAAACTAAAAAAATGAGACCAAGATGAGAAAAATTGGACAAGAATTACCCCTAGCACCAATTTTTGGACTATTTCAAACCAAATGTTTCCAAATTTTCTACATTTAGGGTGGAATGTAAGAAGCAAACTTGAGTCAAGTTTGACTTAAACTTTACTTTGTAACCAATAGCGGCAGAGTATTTTTTGAGGGGAAAACTCTGTCGCTATTGGTTGCAATGTAAAGTTCAAGTCGAGAATGACTCAAGTTCGCTTCTTGTATTCCACCCTTACTACAGGCGCGGATCCAGCGTTTTTTGATGTTAAAGATAATTTCCAGACATGGAGCAAATTTTAAACATTATTGTTATATTTATGTCAAATAGGGATGCTTTGCAAAAAATTGCAATGATTGGGGCACAGGAACAAAAATGCCGTAAATAAACTATTTGCCTACCCCAAATTTGAGGACATCTAGTTTGCAACATATAATTTTTACTTTTTTCAAATCAATTAGAATTCATTGATAGATTTCAAATTTCATGAAATAATCTCTTAGCATTCAAAAGTTATGGCCATAGGTTTAGATCCCCCTCAATTCGAGGGGTCACTTTTTATGTTGCCATAATTTTTGAACTATAAAAGATTAACTCATGAAAGTTGAAATTTGTTGATGAATTCTAATTAAGTTGAGAAAAGTGAAAAATATATGTTGCAAACTAGTTGCCCTCAAATTTGGGTTGGGGGATAATTTGTTTAGGGCATTTTTGTTACCGGACCCTAATCATTGCTATTTTTTGCAAAGCATCCCTATTTGACGTAAATATAAACATATGAATGTTTAAAGTTTGCTCAATGTCTGGAAGTTAGCTATCTGTAACAACAAAAAACGCTGGATCCGCCACTGATTTAATATTTATTAATTTAAATAATGATTATTAGTATCAAATGGATTTATAGTTAGTTTATAAACAGGTTATTTTAAGAGAGTTTTAATATTGAACAGGTGCATATAATACAAAATATTTACATTTATAAAGAAAAAATTGTACTAATTAGTGTTATAATATGCCTTGGTATTTAATATTGGCATATTCTTCTTAGATTGTAGACGCACACGCATCATACCATCACTATTTATCTCGCCACAAACCGATGCAGAAACTTCTGTCACCATCTTTACACAACGTTCCACTGCTTGCGTGTGGCGCGGTATTTCATCCAAAAGATCAAATAGTATAATGCGATGCTCTTTTACCTTCTCCAGCTGCTCGTCAGTGAGCTACATTGTTAATGGTGGCTCCAACAGCTGCAAGTTCCTCCAATCAATCAATTCCCACGTATTATTTACCATAAAATATTGAGAAGGAACTTCGAACTGACGCACACTTGATTGATTAGCTTTCATAATTCTTTCCTTTCTAGCTCTCTGTATACGCCTAACACCTAATTTTCGGATATGTGGCTAATCATCTGATACTATTGCCAGAAGAATATTCTCTTGATGACCAAAGGTGCATTTGTTTGAATTACTTTGTTTACTTCTTTAAGTAATGGAGCTAGCAGATATCGTGATTTTGCAATTGTGCTGAACAGATGCCTGCTGCCATGAAAGGTAGAATATTCTTTCTTGATGATGAACCACATAGGGCATAAACTTGCATAATAAACCTCAATAAAATTACCAAATTTGACGAGGGACTGCTGGTAAAAACATATATTCTGAGGATTCTATTGGCGGCGGTGAGCCACCTAGAATGAGCCAGTTTACCGGAACTGCGCTTCTCCAGGTTGGTAGAACAAATATAGCTCAATACTGCTTGGCAGATGTCAAAAAGATAAAGTTTATCTGTACTAAGCACTTTTCTGCTCACCTCTACATTATGGTTTATAGGTTGAAAATCAACAACCTTTAAGACCTCACAAGTTTCAAGGGACTTTCCAATTAAGCCTGAATAACATCTAGGACCAGATATTAGACCATCCAATTCTGCAAACAAATGGCGTAGTGGAAGCTTGTTTACATGTAGCTAACAAATTATTGTAGATGCCGTTGAAGTTCTAACTCGATCAATCTGATAACACCACCCTTGTTTCCCGTTTTTACATTTGTTCTATCACAGCCCAGCATTTGCCAATTATCTAAAATAATATTGTGCTCTTTAGATTACTGTATAATTGCAAATTTTAGTGATTCAGCTGTTCCCCTAAGAGGAGTGCAATATCCAAAGTAACCTCCTCCAGGTTCCTGAATCAAGGATACGTACTCCTCCATCACTATGGTTCTTTTATTACTGTCAAATTTAAGTGTTCGGTTTTTTTGCCATCAAAGTACATCGCTTCTACTTGGATTTCACTAACTTTCTGGTTATCTCTTGTTTTTATAGGCTCACGGTCAATAACTTGTGTTTTGTTATCATATGAAATAATGCCAATATCCTGTACAAGTACAGCTGATACCACAGCTGCAGCCGATCTGTCTAAGAGTCTATGGAGGTCAAAGGATAATGAAAGAGAAAGGAGAGACAATCGCATTTGCTTTGAAGATGATGGTGTTGATGCCTGGGTGTTTTCAACGATAGCATGCCGTTTCGTAGTAATAGGTTTGACAGAAATGAAAAAATCTAATAACACTGCATGATTAAGGTTTGAGCTCTGTTTGCTTTAAATATTGTGCAGCTTTGCTGTAATTTTTTTGTCTATTGAACTTATAGCCATTTTGCGTTTACTCCTTTGATCTTCCAGGAATGGGTGCTCCATAGCTGGTACCATATTAACTTTGGCACAGCAGCATTTCTTTAGATCTTTGCATTGGCAAGATCTAAAGAAATGTTTTATTTCTTTAGATCTTGCCAAATATTAAATTGTTTTGCTAATTTTTCCTTGTAGAGCTGAAATTGTTTTTTCTATTTTTCCTGTTTGTTGGAGTTTATTGCAGCTTTATGTTCTGCTCATAAAGGTTAAAAACTCTCTTTGTCAAAGATGGAATTGATGACACAATTGGTATGTTACATTTTCCCCAAATTATTAAGAACTCTATTGCGGTTGAACCTGCTTCATTCTTTTTGTTGGTTTTTCCAGCAGGTTTCTGCTAATTTATAATATATATATATATATATATATATATATATATATATATATATATATATATATATATATATATATATATATATATATATATATATATATATATATATATATATATATACATAGGCGCCCGCAAGGGGGTAAGAGGGGGCACTTGCCCCCCCTCCCTGTATTTTCTAAATATAGAAAATTAGTGATACTTCGTTACAGTTTCGGAAAAAACCTTATTAAGTTTTTATCTTTATTTTATATCATACATATCTTGACTTTTACATAATAGATAACAGGAAAAAAAGCAATAACAAAAATTTTTTGCCCCCCTCCCTTAAAAAATTTTCTCCGGGCGCCTATATATATATATATATATATATATATATATATATATATATATATATATATATATATATATATATATATATATATATATATATATATATATATATATATATATATATATATATATATATATATATATATATATATATATATATATGTATAATAATAGAGATGATTATTTGAAAAAATACAACTTTGTGATGGTACTTGAAGTTTCATGCCCTTCGGCAATCATCAGCCATATTTTATTCTTTTAAAACAAGAAAAAACCGTTAAAAAATACAAAATACAAAAATTAACAGAAAAAACAATAACAAAGCAATAGAATGAGTTCTGAAAAGTTTATTATATAATATAAACTCTGAACTTGTCAATAAACACTTCAATCAATGGAAAAAAACACAAGATACCACAAACTGGTTTAATTGCATCTGTAATAAACACCTTTATAAATTCCTTGTTTTTGACATGTTGATTTTTACCCATCAATAACAGAAAAATTACTCAACAATGCTATCCATTTCGCTGAACAACATCTAAATATTGAACCTAACCATAAATCATTGATCTATCACGCAAGGAAGTCATTATTATATAATGATGATCAAGTTTGGATTAAAAAATCAGGACGTTTATTCGATGTTTCAATGGGAGCATTTGACGGTGCTGAAGTTTGTGAACTTGTGGGAATTTATCTATTGTCTCAAGTTGCACAGGTTTATAATAAAAATGATTTCGGACTATACCGCGATGACGGCTTAGCAGTTTTTAAAAATATGAGTGGCCCGCAAATGGAAAAAATTAAAAAACACCTTGTTGAAATATTTAAAAAAAACGAACTCAATATATCAATACAATGCAACATGAAAATTGTAAATTACCTCGACGTCACATTAAATCTAAATGACCATACTTTCCAACCATATTCTAAGCCCGAAAATTCTTTAAATTATATTCATACTGATTCAAACCACCCGCCAAATATTTTAAAACAGCTTCCGCATTCAATTGAGTTAAGATTGTCTGCAAATTCCTCAAGTGAAGAAATTTTCCAAAGATCTACTCCTGCATACAATGACGCACTGTTAAAGTCCGGTTTTAATCATAAACTTTCATACCACCCTAATTTAAATTCACCTTATACAAAAAACCGTAAACGCAACATCATTTGGTTTAACCCACCTTTCAGCAAAAATGTAAGCACTAACATAGGAAAAAGCTTCTTAACTTTAGTCAACAAACACTTCCCAATAAATCACAAGTTCCACAAAATCTTCAACAGAAACACCATAAAAGTAAGTTATAGCTGTATGCCGAACATGAAATCTATCCTAAATGCACACAATCGACAAATTATGAGCAACGAAAAAGATCCACCTAAAACCAATTGCAACTGCCTTAATAAAAGCACCTGCCCTCTATCGAACCAATGCTTAACAAAAAACATTGTATACCAAGCTAAAATAAGTTCAACTAATCCTACTACCACTCCTGTCAACAAACTATACATCGGTATAAGCGAAACACCATTCAAAATTAGATATGCCAACCATATAAAATCTTTTAACATTCTAAAATACAAAAATGACACTAAATTATCAAAAGAATTTTGGAAACTGAAAGATGCAAATTTAAATCCAGTTATTAAATGGAAAATAATTAAGCAGTGCAATGCTTACAACCCAACCATGAAGTCTTGCAAACTGTGTATAAATGAAAAATATCAAATTCTGTTTTCCAAAAATAATAATCTAATTAACAAAAAAAGTGAAATGATATCCAAGTGCAGGCATCGAAACAAGTTTCTTCTCGCCCATTTCGACACGGCCGATTAAACAATTTCCTAATTAAAAATTTGTTTTGACGTCAGAACTCATTCTATTGCTTTGTTATTGTTTTTTCTGTTAATTTTTGTATTTTGTATTTTTTAACGGTTTTTTCTTGTTTTAAAAGAATAAAATATGGCTGATGATTGCCGAAGGGCATGAAACTTCAAGTACCATCACAAAGTTGTATTTTTTCAAATAATCAAACTCTATTATTATTATTATTATTGATCTATTTTGTAAACACTTACATTATATTGATCACTCTCAAACGAACAAGAGACTTTTGTATCTTAATTTGGTACAATAAAACAACAATATATATATATATATATATATATATATATATATATATATATATATATATATATATATATATATATATATATATATATATAAATATATATATATACATATATATATATATATATATATATATATATATATATATATATATATATATATATATATATATATATATATATGTATATATATATATATATATTTATATATATATATATATATATATATATATATATATATATATATATATATATATATATATATATATATATATATATATATTATATATATATATATATATATATATATATATATATATATATATATATATATATATAGGTACGTGCGTAAATTCGTAATTTGCCGTAAAAACGCAAGCTAAAATCTTTGACCCGATTTTTGTAATTTGGCCAAGACACGTATTAGGGCAAACGACACTGTACTGCTAATTATTAACCAATTTTTTTGAAATTTTGCACGTAGTTAGGAAAAAGGTTTGTCTAAATTTTGATACATTTTTACACTACTTTACAAAAAAAAAGCATATATATTTTTTCATCATATGTTGGCACATTTTTTCTATGAATCACAGCTCTGTAAATTATGGCAGGTACTTTATAAAACTTTAAGGTATTGTAGATCATTTATTTGTCTAATATTGGTACAATTTTTATATTAATCAGGTGTAGCGCACATTTGTTTTGGGTTTCCCCAAGCACCCTAGGTATTTCTATGAAATGCTAGATTTCTTGCCTTGTTACGCTGCGTTCGCATTTTTTCATTTCTTGTAGTCACATGATAGTTTTTGAAACTCCGATTGGTGCAAAATGAATATTTATTAACTTGTTGTTGTTTTTTTGTAAACAACCTTGTAGCATTTGTGGATTCTTAAAAAGAATCCTTTTTGAATCTTTTGAAGATATATAATTTTTTAGTTATACTTTTAGTTGTATTTTTGATTATTCTTTCAAAGTATTAAATTATTTTTATCGAATATTTGCATCATTATTTACTCATTTAATAATTAATCTAAAAAAATTTTTTTGCTAGACTATTGCAATAGTAATTATATTCTATTAAAATTAATTTAATTTTAATTGTTTATTAAATAAATTACATTTATTATTATGTACTGTATAGAATTATAAATAGTTGTATATTATATTTGCTTTGTTATTCTATAAGTTATGAACGTCTACAAAAACTCTCCTTCAAGAAGGGTAACATGTTAAACATGTCAAGAAGGGTAACATGTTAAACATGCAGCGTTAATATTATTAAACATGTTACAAAAAAATTTTGTGAATTATTTGCTATATTTATTTTATTCTCTATATTAAATAAATATAATTTATTTATTTACAGCTTAGTGCTCGAAATAATATAATTAAATTTTTATACTTGTACCTAGAGTTTTTAAAATGTCGAAGAAATGTTTAACGTTGAATCATTTGAAATCAGAATATCTTAAACTACCTTTTTCATATCAGGTATGTCTTAAAGGACATGTTTTACTTGTATACTTTTAAAATAAATGTTCAACAACTGAAACTCCACATCGTACAACTGTGGAGCAGATGATGCGTGAGCTTGGAGTTCAGATCTGCAGACTGCTGAAATAGCTATTGCAACAAAAAAATATGACCTCGAGCTTTGATGCTACTACACAAGAGGGTGGCCATATAAACGGTGTGCACTTTACAACCAAAACACGATGCATGGTTGTGGCTATTGACTAACTTGCTTGGATACAGCTAATGATTATCAGAATCATATTACACAGTCTGTAGATCACCTTGCTAAGTTGTATAGTAATTTTTACGAGCAACAATATATTGAAATACGAAGTAAAATTATTGCTAATATAAGTAATATGATGAGTGAACGAGTGGCAGCGAACCATGCAACTATCACTAAGTTAATTACTTAGTGGCAGAAATTGTTAAATAGTTACTAAACTGCCATCTTCACCCATTGGATACAATGACCTCTGCTTGCATAAGTCTTCACTTAAAGCATTGAAACATTTAAAGGGAAACTATTTGGCAGGGATTGTATAGCAGCAAACATTGTTATATAGGTTAACAAACTACGCTCCAAGGGCGGTTAAGATAAATAAAATAAGTGAAATTTTTAATGGCAAAGATGTTTCTTATGTCCTTCCTCAAGCCCCCTGAATGCGCACAGGTGTCAAAAGCAAAAGAGGCTTGTAGCCCAATGTTACACCTATCTTTTGATACCAAGTTATATGCATTTAGATAAGATTTGACGATGTTAAGCGGTTTAAGTTACAAAACCATTATAAATTGGTCACATTTTTGTTAAGGAATCCTTGTAATCAAGTTTCGTCACTATAATGCTCATAACTTTTTGTAGAATCATCCGATTTTGATAAAATTTTCAGTTTTGAAATATTTTTTTAAAATTCTTTCCAACGATATATAACAATCTAATACTTAAACAATTTGAAATTTTCACACACGTACCTAATATATATATATATATATATATATATATATATATATATATATATATATATATATATATATATATATATATATATATATATATATATAATATATATATATATATATATATATATATATATATATATATATATATATATATATATATATATATATATATATATGTGTGTGTGTGTGTGTATATTTGTTTACATATAGTTGTAATATTATTTGACAAACGATATGTAATATAGCTTGCTTAATTTTTCTTTTAAATACACCATATGCCGCATGACATCTAGTCCTATTGGCAGTTGCACATCAGAGAGTGGCTTTGAATACCCAAAGAATGGATGATCTGTTTTAGATCTTAACTTTTTATTTACTGAAATTTAAAACAAAACTCAAAATATATAAATGGTGATAATTATTATTACTGAATAAATGATAACAAGTATTATAGATATTATAATTAATACTTTTATTTATTAATTGAATACTAACCTTTAAAAATATGGTTAGGGGAAAGAAGTAGAACGTGGATTTTATTATATATTAAATAATCACTTTTTTATTTCAAAAAATATCTTTTTACTAAGTTAAAAGTATTACAATAACCTTTTTAATGCAAAAGGGAGTATTTTAATCATAATACTAAAGGATAATACAAACATACCTAGTATATTAAAACTTCAAAGTCTCTTCAAAAAAAATATATATTTTTTTTTTGAAGAAGAAATTGCGGTTTCAATAATAAGTAATATTGTTCAAAAATTGGAGCTAGGGGTAATTCATTTCTAATTTTCTTCATCTTTGTCTCATTTTTTTAGTTTTTCTATAATTATTATAGAAATCAAAGAAAGTTTTTATTCCGCCCTATTGCACATGCGTGAAATATAATGCGTACGCGCATCAAAAAAGCGTAAATAAAAATTGTCATCAGATAAATTAAATGGCGGTCGTTTAGATAATCTCATTCTTACGAAACGCGTCTTTTGCATGTCTGGCTATGTTATTATTTACATAGTTACAAGAAACGATGAGACACCCTTTGCATCAACAACATCAGATTGAAGCTATAGATCCAAAGACTATTTATATTGAATATAACGGTGAATGGCAGTGTGACAATTGCAGTACCCAATACGGCAGTCAAGAAATACCATACCACTGTAAAGATTGTGGATATGATTTATGTAATACATGTGTACAGCCAAAACGTCATCTAAGACATAATCATGATCTATATCTTGCTAAAATGACAATAGTTTATCCCCAATTTCAAGGCCATTTTAAATGTGACGCATGTGAACAAAACAAAGGTGAAACAATAGGAGACGCATTAGCATACCATTGTTTTGATGATCAATTTGACTTATGTAAAGAATGTTTCCAAGGAAAAAAATTCGTTATTCATGTTCATGATTTGATGCCAGTTAATGCTGCTTTAGTTTATGAAAATTCACCTGGTTTATGGGTATGTGATACTTGTAAGAAAACTGGTGCTCAAATGAATACGTAAGTAGATTTCCTCAAATAAAATCATTTTCTCTCATTAATTTGTTTACAAACATAATAGATTTATGATTTTAATCAAATGCAGAGATAAAAAATATTCTATATGACTTTCTTCCCCCCCCCTCCCCCTCTTTTATGATTAAATATGATCAGCCTGATTGGCAACCCTGATTATCTAAATATTCCTATAATATAGATAAAGAACTTTTTTTTAGATACCTTTTTTTCATTTGGTGCCCCTTAGATATCTGCTGCCTGGAACAAGCTGTCCCTCTTGTCCTCTTATAGCAGCCCTGATTATGATAGAATTTACTATACTGATAAAGAATCATTTTAAAAATATGTTGGAGAACTTAAACAAAATTACACTAAAAACGCTATATATATGAAATATATTCATCATTTTAATTACTTGTTTATGATTTTAAAAGCCTGTTTGGCGCTACTCGACTTTCTCCCCCCCCCCCCCTGTTTTTATGATTGATTTTTATAGAGTACACTATACTGATTCTAAATCATATAAAAGCATAGGTCTGAAAACTTTATGAAAGTACTCTAATTTGATGTTAAAGTATAAAAATCCACATTAAAAAAAGCTAATATTTCTTTTTAAAAACATTTTAACACTGTTTTTAAAATTTAGGTAATTAATTTTTCAACTAACGACCTGGTTTTTATTTTTGTTTTTATATTTAATGATGTACATACATCAACTGACAAATAGGAATTGACCAGGCTTAGTCAGGAAGCGGGAGCGATCGCTCTCGATTGCTGACCACGTAAATAATATTTACTTGCGAAAAGATTGCCAGATTTTTTAGCCGTTTTAAGAACATTTTAAAAAGGCAAAAAAAAAAAGCGACAAAGATTTGTTGGACCGATGAGAGACAATTACAAAAAAAAAAAAAAAAAGAATAGGCAAATAAAATATCTTTAAACGCGAAAAAAGTTAAAGCTAAATAAATTACATTTAGAACAAATATCGCTCTTTTACAATTTTTTTTATAAAATTAAGCAATGTTTTTTATATAAAGTAACAACGTTTGATTGTTTAAAAAGGAAACAAATATTCTTTATTTAACTAAGTTTGCAAGTTTTAGTTTTACTTAAGCTAAATTATTTTATAAATAAAAAAGTTAATTTTTTAATACCTATTTTATGTTTCGCGTAGTTTGAAAAGTTTAACATATTTGAAGCGATTCTTCTTAGTAAGATAAACAAATGAAATAATTAAATCATTGAATTACTATAGGAATTAAATTATCAAGATAAAAATCAACTAAAAAGGTTAAAAATGAATGACCAGGAAGCAAAACTGCTTCACAATATCGCTGATGTTTAGTGAGTGGGCTTTTTAATTTTAATTAGTATTTAAAGCAGAAAAAAGTATAACGAGTTTTAAGAATGGCAACTTAAGCGAAAATAATTAGAGTTAGTAAACCAATATCTTGAAACTTTTCTTTATATCTAATTATTTGCTATATATATTTGTGTTCTGTCGTGACCTCAAGCGTGATGCTTGTTCATCCGCGAGTTTTTTTGTATGCGTTGTTTGTGTTTAGTAACAAGAAACTTCTTATATGATTGTTACATAATTAGTTTTATTAACTTTAACGATTATAACTTCATTGAAAACGCAATTATTTGTGTAAGTCTTTGTTTAAATCATGAAAATTGCATTAAAAGGTACATTACGATAAAAAGAATGCTAATATTTATTGCTAATAATGATTTTAAAAATAATGCAAATATCTTTCTATTTTGAAAATCTGGAATTGTTTATATAAAATATGCAGAAAAAAATCAGGAATATGTTTTCCTTTATTTTCCTTTTAATTTTGCTTTTAGCTGAGTTGTTTCAATTTTTTTTTTTATAATTTTTGTATGAGTGATAAGTAAAAAAACTTATAAAACAAATATTTTACAAAAATATAAACCTAAACTTGTATTTATAGAAAATGTTTTAAATATACGGAAAAACTTCAAGTTGAAAAAAATATCTGGAATTCCGGAAATATCCGGAAAAAGATAATAACTGTTCTTTAACACTGTTTTTCCTTAGAAGGAGTTAGTGCAATTAAATGTACATACAATAACTGACAAACAGGGATCGAAGCAATTAAATCTATATACATAGACTGACAAATAAAGATTGGCGTAAACAAAGTCAGGGTTATGGTTAGGTCAGAAATCAATCAGAGACTCATGCATTTTGCTTAAAATAAATTAAAATTTGCTTAAAAGTGTCAATAGAAAACACGCAGCGCTACTCGACTTTCTCCCCTCTGTCCCCTGTTTTTATGATTGATTTTTATAGAGTACATTATACTGATTCTAAATCATATAAAAACATAGGTCTGAAAACTCGAGGAAAGTACTCTAATTTGATGTTAAAGTATAAAAATCCACATTAAAAATGCTAATATTCCACCATCTTTGTCATACTCGGTTATGATAAAATTCTATTTCAATAACAACTTTAAAAAACCCTGGTTTCTATCAAAGCTTCAATTTAAAACACATTTTTAATTGATTTCCTGCCCCAACCAAACCCTGACCCAAATCATGTACATTTAATTGCGCCAATTCCTATTTGTCAGTAGATATATGTACATTTATTTATGCCAATTCCTATTTGTCAGTCGATGTATGTACATTTAATCGCACCAATTCCTATTTGTCAGTCGATGCATATACATTTAGTTGCGTCAATCAGGCTTGGTCGGGAAGCGGGAGCGATCGCTCTCGAAAACTGACCACGGAAATTATATTTAGTTGCGTAAAACTGGCCAGGTTTTTTAGTCGTTTTGAGAACATTTAAGTTTATGTACGAAACAAAAAATTTTTGTTTAACGGACATACATGGAAACATAAAAAACTTGAATGTTCTCAAAACATCTTTTTGCGAAAGAATAAAAAAAATATTTGTGAACACTAAAAACCCACCAAATTAACGAACAAACTAATTCTATTGGGTTCAAAAGATACGCTGATTAAGCGAAATAAAGTTCTAGAGTATTCTGTTAAAATGTTTTAGAAATAGTATTATTCACTATTTGTTACGTTTTGAGATTTCTAGCATTGTTTTAAGAATATATATTATTTGTTTGCGAAAATAAATGTTTTAAATATATATTAATTAAATTGTTAAAATTTTAAAAGTTTATTATAAATCATAGATTTTATTAGTATATTCTTATTTTTTATTTTAAAAGAGATTGTATTCTTTATGTAAAAATGTAATTTTGTGTATTCGTTTTTTATCGTATATATATATATATATATATATATATATATATATATATATATATATATATATATATATATATATATATATATATATACATATATGTATATATATATATATATATATTTAATTTATCATCATATTCAGGGCGCAAAAAATCGACGAATGTGCAAATGTCTGCACAAAAAAAGACAGAAAAACGAACGTCACGTTCTTTTACTTTTCCTAATGCAAACGTTGACGTTCGCCTAAAGTTTTTTAAAATGAACGCGTTACTATAGCAATTTTTTTTTCCAAACAACTATTGATTGTTTTTTGTTTATTAAAAAAAAACACAAAAAACAATTAATTACGAAAGCTTTTAACCCATTTTCTTTAAAAGAAACCACGCTAAAGCTACTTTCTTCAATGGAACGAAGAAAGTAATTAGTTTGAGCATGGTTTTTGCATGCGTTTAAAAATGCATTCAAAATTTTATTTAAAATGACTACATTTGCAGTTACGTTAAAAAAAACCATGCTTAAACGATTGCTTTTTTTAATAGCGTGTTTTTTGTTTTTTTCTTATTTTCCTAAAATTGAAGTAATGTTAGTTTACATTTTAAAACTTATAAAAGTTTTAAAAATAATATTCAAGTTTTGCTAAAAAATACATAATCTAATAGAATATATAAAGTTATTATATTTGTTAAAATTTTAATTTTTTTATTGTGCATTTAACAACACCAATAATATGATGTTTTTATTAACTTATTATTAAATACTTAGTTATTATTATTTTTAAATTTTTTAAAATATGTCAAAATAACTAAGAATCTTTTCAATGTTAAAATAGAGATAGTACAGTGGAACGTAATATTAAACGTAAAGGAGAAGAAGAGAGAGAAACTAAACATGCAAAAAAAAAGTTTAATGACTTGGATTGTGCTATGACTTTAGGATAATTGGATATATCAGGCTTTCCCAGGAAAGGTGTGCGGTCGCACGCCATGTTTGTCCACGCATAGAATAAATTTTTCAGAAAACGTAACCGCATTTATCAAACTGTAACAACACTTTATCAGACAATGTATTAAAAAACTGATTCATTATTTACGCTAGACAAATTTAGTTAAACTTTTTCATTTAATTTAGTTTTTACGAAGGTTTATGCAAAGGCGATGACTTTATTCCCCAATACTTAGACAAGAAAATAAATTGCTGTTTTGATTATTAAATATATTATTTGAGATTTTTAACATAACAAAATTTTAATGTTAAAAAAGTTCTTTCTCGACTTATTCTAAACTGATTATACTGAGTCAATGCTCGCCTTTTATTACGTTGAAATTATTCAATTGCATAATTTTGTAATTACGAAAAAAGTTAAAAAAATAGTTGCATTGCTTCTGTTGTCATTGTTACGAAAACAGTTCCTTCGGAACATTTTTATATATTAATACTCATTCACAATGTCAATTAATGATTGGAAAATTAGCAACTCAATTGTTTGACAATAAAATTTTCTTTCATTTCAAAAAAACAAACAAACATATTTTACAAATAAATAGCAATCGTTTTCGTGTTTTCTTGCGTATCAAAACATTCAAACATTTAAATCAATACATTTAAACATTTAAATGTATTTACGAAACATTTAAAAATTGTTTATAGTTTTATCGTAAATTTTAAAGTATTACTGACTGATAAAAGTCATAAACAAATTTTACATTAAAAGGTCCTTTTATTTTCTTTAAACATTAATCTTTTTCTTTTTGATTTGATTTTTCTTATTGATTTGATTTTTCATAGCTAAAATAACTACCACCCTAAAAAAATAAATAAATAAAATATAGGTAAATTTTTTTTTTAATAATATACATTAATTTTTTAATTTTGAAGCACAAACAGATTTCTGTTATTTACTTTAAGATTGCTTGCATTTTTGCGGTATTTTCGTTTAGCTTTGTTTTGGCGCGAATTCTTGAAACGCATAATAATAAAACGTGGTCAGTTAGTCAGAAAAATTTATTCTATGCGTGGACAAACAAGGCGTGCGACCGCACGCCTTTCCTGGGAAAGCCTGATATATGGCCAAAAGATATTGAATTTATGTTTTATAACATCGTAAAAGGATTGCCGCCAAGCAATAAAAAACATGGGCAACAACTAAGCTGGATTCATATTGACAAATCAAATGAGTGTTTTTCTTGCTGGGTTTGCCAAAAGTATCCAAATATTAGCAATGTTGATAAAATATGGATTTAATGACATAAAAAGTGTTTGCAATCTTTTATGAGAACAATATTATGATAAGCAGAGAAACTTCTTATTTATGTCTATTGCAGTGGCCTTTATTCAGGGAGAAAGTCTCTAAACTAAGGATAAATTCACTTTTAAGCATTTATAAAGATATTTTGCTGGAAAATGAACCTGAATTTCAGCGCTTCAAGGCAAGTTGCGAACGCAGTTTTTCTTGTATGAACTTACAAAAAAACATTTTGCGAACTTCATTAAATGACGATACCTTAGAAGATATTATGCATATAAAGCTTGATGGCCAGTTAATTGAAGACTTTTTGCCCCAAAAACATGTCAAAAATTGGATTGACGCAGTGGTTGGTATTAGACATTTGGAAGGCCATAAATTAAAAAGTTCTAGCGATTTTTAAATCCATTTATATAAATATAAAAATTAATATATATTTATAAATGAGGCGTCATTTTTCGATTTATTTCTTTAGTTCCTTTTATTTTAATTTCTTTACGTTTATACATATATTTTATGAGTAAATAAATTTAACAAACTAAATTAAAAAAAAAGTTTTGCATCGTTGAATAACAGTATACAATCATTTCATATTAAAAATCAATAATTTGCGCGCACTTTGCAAATGCATGAAAAATTGTTTCGAAAATATGACAATTGATTAAATTCAATAACCATCTTTCATATATCCAAAAGCTTATTAACTAGAATAAAAATTTATTTGAATATAAAACTTATATTCTTATATATTATTTGACATGTATCACTTAAATTAGACGTTCGTCAACAATTTAAGATACGAACGTCAATGTCGGTGAAAAAAAAACGATTTGTCGCGCCCTGATATATATATATTTAATTCATCATCAGCATCATTGGGCAAATCCATGGTGTCGGGCATGAGATTCAGACATGTTTAAAGGTGTCATTTGTTATGAAATTAAGAAGTTTTTGCTAATATACTTTATTTGTTAATATAATAGTGATGTGTGCTAATAATCATGTTATCTTGATTTTTTTATTTACAATATTGTCTGTGTTGTAACTAAAATCACATTGTGTTAGACATGATGGCGTAAAATTTGCCAAATTGTGCACCCTTCATTACTCTCACTGTTCTCCAAATTGACCGCCAGGTTAAAACTCTCCCCACTCCTGATTTTTTTGCATTTAATTAATCATATGCATTAGTAAACACAATTTAAGTTGTCAGAAAAATCTGAACTAAGTGCTAAGTACATATTTTTCAAAATTATAACTTATAATTTTTCGCTTTTTGATTAAAGTCAGCCATTATGGTGGTCAAAATAAACCATCAACATTTATTAACTTCGTTTACAAAAAACACATATAACAAATAAATATATAACACATATTATATTAATGCTACTGATTATTTAAATTAAAATTAACTACAGCAGATTTTAGCTTTTTTCCATAATTTTTGTGACCTATAGTTCTTTTATAGTTCACCCAAGTTTTTTTAAATTTGTGGTGAATAGCTTCACCACATTGTTCTGCATAGTTTCCTAAGCTAATATTATTGTGTTCTATAAAGGGAAGAATATGACACACTAAAATATGTATTTTCCAGGAAACTTTCAAATCATAGTCAAAAATATCTTTTGCATATAATTGGAGACTTGAAAAAGAACATTTGAAGTCTTTGATTTTAGCAGAAATATCTGCACCCATTTCTAAACCAAACACTGCTGATTTTACTAATGAAAACTTACGCAAACAATTAATTATTGGTAAAATATCAATCGTTGCAGTTAAGGTAACATCCCTCTCCAAAACATCTAACAAGGGCATAAATTTATTAGCATTGTTTCCATCTAAACCTACTCCATGGTATCCTCTCATTAATATGTAATGTGTTTTTAACCAATTTTGAAAAGGTGGCCAAACGCATAAAAGCATAGTACAAAGTTTATCCACAACTCCCATCATAATATGGAGCTCAGGAGGAGGAACAATGTGTTCAAGAATTGCTTCTTGATTTTCTTTTAAGTATATTAAACGAGGATTTATAACATTTTTGTAATCCTGCATTTTTTGTCTTTTTTTTCCTTCACATATTGATCATAACATAAGTCTATGGAACCCAATGTTCTTAGTTTCCCTGCTTTGAGGGAGCATTCTCCTTCACAATAAAGACAAGCATATTTGCCAGAATGACTTGAAAGTCCAAAAACACTGTTTGCACATTTTAAATCAAATGCTAAACTAAAATCTACTTCTTCGAGTTTCAAAGGTTCCAATAATTTTTGGAGATTGCCATTATCCTCTGAAACCATCTTTACAATCGCAAGGATAAAACAACGTTTCACACCAGAATCTTCATACATTTCGGATGAAGAATAATGATTTTTTGGATCAAAAACATTAATAATAACTTTAAGGAAGTTTTGACCACCATCTATAGATATTCTTGCTATTGCATTAGGGGTATCAATACCTCTTTCATCAATTATAAATTTGATAAATTCAGTTGTATTCTTGACATAAACTATATCTCTAACAACTATTTCATCACCCTCAAGGAATTCTTCAGTTTTACATTCATATAAAGTTTCTAGAGTATCCTGTAATTCAGTCATTTTAATATTAATGTTTGATTCTACACCAGTTAGATTACTGCGTAAAGTAGAACACAGTTTTTTAGTTTTGTTCTTAGAGAGTTCTAATACATTCGATAACTCCATAATAGTTTAGAATGAAACTTGATTTACTTTCTTTCTTTTCGACTTATTTTCATTTACTCCAACTGTAACAGAGAGAGAAGATTTCCACCAGTAGACAACACGAACTGCTCTCCACTTACAATGTTTTCACGTTCCATTTTACGTTTTAACAATCCAGAAGCTACTTGCTCTGCACCTTTATATCCAAGCGATTCACTAATATCAATTATATTGTTAACAGCTTTACTTTTGCAACAATCATGAGAAATTCCTCTACCTAAAAGTAATAGTGAGAAATTAAAAAACTATTTTAACAGTAGCTTGAAATTACGTAAAAAACAATAATACATTGAATCAAACTATAATGTAACATAAAGAGAATCAAACTTCAATTAATCTTATTTAAATTATAAAATCATAGTATTAACATACCAAGATTCAAATAGCAGAGCCTACAGATTTTCTTATTCACACTTGAAAAATTCAATTCTGGCTCAACATCTGTCTGGATACATTGCAGTGAGGAGGTTCTCCTAATAGTATTTCTATTTATCTAAAATACAAATGTGCTTTATAAATTAAATCAGTGCTAATATATTTATTCATAAAAACTACATGATTTTTATTTTATATATATATATATATATATATATATATATATATATATTATATATATATATATATATATATATATATATATATATATATATGTATATATATATATGAGTGTGTGTGTGTATACTTATAATATATATAGACAACCACACAAACACAAAAAGTAGCAATTCATCCACATTAAAGTACCTTAGATATAGTCTCTAACCAGTTGGAAAGGTATGCAGTCTCCCATTTTTTTAGACTAAGTTTTTTCTGCAGTTGGAACAAACTACAGAAGGACAAATTTCAAGATCAGAATCGAAGTTTGGCCAGATGTATTTTTGAATTTTTTCGCGCACTGAAGGTGTTATAGGTGTTAAAGATTTTGATCTGATACCTTTATTTATCAAGCAAACTGCACAAGTACATAATTTGAAGTCTGACACCATGTTGAAAAGTGAAAGTTATATCCGTAATTCAATTATATCATTGCCATAAATAGCTTATTTGACTACCATAATGGCTGACTTTAATTAAACTTACGAAAAAAAAAAGAAAAAAATTATAAGTTTTAACTTTAAAAATATACATACTTAGCACTTAGTTCAGATTTTTCTGACAACTTAAATTGTGTTTGCTAATGCATATGATTAATTAAATGCAAAAAAATTTAAAGTGGGGAGAGTTTCAACCTGGCGCTCAATTTGGAGAACAGTGCTCTAAATGCAAATTTCGTGAAAGAAAGGACAATACTGCTTAAATAGTTATTCTGAATTTGTACTGAGTACATGACAGTCTTCGGACGGGACAGTCTGCCATTACAAGAGCAAATATGCAGCAAAAAAACATCACTGAACAAAGTTATGAAATAAAAACCAAAAATTCTCAATTTTGATAATGCTCACTGCAGTTAAAGATGCATCCAGGTTCTCATCAAACTTAAAATGACCTCGATTAACAATTACAGGGGTTGACAAGACCCTCAAGATATTAGTTTTAGGCAACCATTTTTTGTCTGGCATTACTAACATGCCCAACCGCTTTCTAAAGAACAAAAGCTCAACATCGTCCTTATCACATGTTTCTATGACACTAACATAGTTAACCTATTTTCATTATGTAGCAAATTTTGCCACCACATACAGGTTGACTGAAAACTTGGCCTGTTGAGCTGAAATGTCAACACTGGCATTAGTTTCGTCGTTGGCAGTACCACTGGTTGTGCATGTCTCTGATAGGTCCACTGTTTCCTTTCCAAAATCAAACAGTGTTTATTTTGTATCGTTGAAATATTTTTTGCAAGCAATAATGTAGAGTTGCTGAAATTTAATGTAGTGAAATGATTGTGTCTGACTTGCAATTTTCCTATCTGGCTTCTAGCATCTCTTTTTCATGTTCTATTTCACCTGGAGAGACAAGCACCAGTTGCAAGCTTAATGCAGCTGCCTTGGTACATTCATAAAATGACTTGGCATTTGTAACAATTGCTTTACCTGCTAGCACTCTGGACTAAATTGGTTTTATTGTTCCTCCCACCCCTTCAACTCCAGACAAGATTTTTCAACATGTACTCCTCCTTTAAAAAGGTTAGATTTACAAACAAAACTTATGTTTGTACTGGGAAGCTGTACCGTCCTGAGAATAAGTTCAAGTTTTCGACACTGAGATGACTTGTTTTGATGCAATCAAGAATAAATATGAGAAATTTTTACACTTGGAATTTGTCATGATTAAATTAATAAGTCACAAATGCATAACTATAGCTTTTACCAGCAACCCAGGCAACACATGTGAAGACTGTTATTTGCTGCTAGTGCCAGTGGGCACTTTGATTTCATCCTGATACTGTGAAGTTGTAATTTTTGAAAAAATCAATTTGTACAAGAGCTGAAATCTGGGAGACTTAAGACTGCATATTTTGGAATGCTCCACTTTGTTTTCTTTTAATAAAACTGTGTGCTAAAAATGGCTGTAGCTGTTGCTTTATTGTATCGAGAGCGTCATGAACACTGCTTTCATGCACTATCTTAATTGCACGCTGATTTTTCACTGATACCAAGTTACATCAGATGCCAGAAGATCTTCATCATAACAATGTTATTTTCAATCAGTTTACCATCTTTGCAAAGAGTGCAGTTGTTTGCTAGCATACAAAATTCACTTTCATTATCACATACAACAATTTTAATAAAATCACACGTGGTGTTAGGCATGTCTAGCAGCTGTGGAGCAGGTGCGAAGCAACTATGTTAAATTTTCATAATAACAACAAAAGCAAACGTTTTGACTTTGATCAGAGACAAGCTTAACCTGCTGTGGGCGAAGAGATGCAAATTTTGACTTCCTATGATAACTGTGGGATTGTCAGCCTTTCTATGCTTCCTTGACAGTCATAAGGAGATTAGGTTTATAAATTTTCTTCTCCTCCTCAACACCTTTGATGATTACATAGTCCTTCTTGCCAGGTGCATACCTGCTGATTTTATCTGAGCAATAGAATGCTTTCACACAATCTTGAACTGCAGTTGGCAATGCTGCTTTGTACAGCCTGGCTGGTGGCTGCTTGTTGATCACACATTTGATTTTATCAGCAAGTTTTCTAACAAGAGCCTTTACTTTGCAAGGACTTTTTGGAAGATCTGAATGGGCTCATTATGCTCATTATAATCTTTCAAAATAAAGTCACACAAAAGTGAATTCTGTTCTTCCTTTGTATTTTTTTGTCATTCTTCAAATAACTCTAATTTTTTATAGAATATACCTGGCCTGAAAACAATTAAAAAAAAAAATGAAACAAGCAAACAAGGGAAGCCAAATTTTTATATTTAGACACCTTATTATGCCAATAATCCACAAGGTCTGATAGAAACACCTATAGTTTCACTAACCAGGACATGTTTATGAAAAAACTTATACTTACAGTGATAAAAAATTAACAGAGACATTTCTGTGTACCCAGAAACATTTCTGTGTTTATTTCTATGTACCCAGAAATATTTCTGTGTTTATTTCAGTATTTTTTTTTTTTTTTTTTTTTTTTTTTTTTTGCAAAAAAAAAAATAAAAAATTTAAACAAAAATAAAACATCTACAACATGTAATCTATTTGAGAATTATATAGGTCAATAAAAATAAAGAACAATTTTTAATTATGTTTACAAAAATGTTTTACAAAAATTGTACGTTTTGTATCAATATGGCAAGGAAGCAAATAATTTTTTACATATTTTAATATTACATTTCGATCTTCGTAAGACCATACATGGTTATTCCCAACAATTAGCATGCATTATTTCATGGAACTATGATTCATTTGAAAAAATATATGAAAAAATAGTGGTCAATGTGCTGAAACATCTTTTAACTGTGCTGTTAGATGACATTAAACAAAAGCACAACTCAGCTAACAGCAAAATATTTGGATAATCAAAAAAACTTTTAAACAAGTTAACTTTGAATAAACTTTGTTTAGCATTATTTGTAGCTATTCTTTCAGAAAAAAGTACCATGAAGTATAGTACCATGCAAGCCCGGTTCTAGATATTTGGCAGCCTTAGGCACAGTATATTTGGCAGCCCAGGGTCACATCAGGGTCTGAGTATTTGTCAGTACTAGGCATAGTTTATTATATAGTTATTGATAATTCATGAATAATATTGTTTTTAATCCCTTATTTCATCCACTTGCATTTTATAAAAAAAATGTTTTTTATTTTTATTTTAAAGATATAATTGAATTTATTAAACATTTTGGATTTCACAACTTTGAATTGAGTAAAAAAATTGTTTTTTCTTTTTATTGGAGCATATAATTCTCAAATAAATTGCATTTTGTAGATGTTTTATTTTTTTTTTATTTTTTGGACATTTAATTTGTTTTGTTCCCTTATTTAGTATCAAATTTAGTTGATATAAATAACAGGCATCCTAAAAATATGAACCCAAAAACAGTTAAAAAAAAAAAAAAAATAATTTTTGTAAGTGGTTTATATTAAATGGTGCACTATAAACCCCACACCATCCTATTCATTTCTGCTATAACTTAAATAACAAAATTATTAAAAATTTCATTTAAAAATCAGTTTGGAATAATTAACTTAAAATTTTTTTATCTTTATGCAAGTCTATTAAGCAGAATGCTTTTAAATTTAAAAGATAAAGGTTTGGTTTATAACTTATTTTTTTACTTTTGTTTATTTTCACTTAGGTTAAGATTTATTTTCTTAATTTAGTTTATGGTTTTTGTTTTCATTTTTATTTAGTTTACTTTCGTTTTTAAGCGCCATTTTTAAAATCATACATGTGTATGTTTTATAAGATGATTGACTGTGAAACACTGTGAAACAGTGCTTTGATTGAATAATAGACAATAAGTAGAGCATGGCAAGTAGTGTTGCTGCATATGCTGATTGTTTGGGTTGGAGCAGGGGGAAAGTTAGGGTTAGGTTCAGGTACTGTTATTTTTTTGTAAATAATCATTTTTGTTAAATAAAAATAACAAAATAGGTATAAAAAAAATACTTTTTTATATCTATTTTGTTATTTTTATTTAAAAAAATACTCTCAATACTCTCTAAATACTCAATACTCTCTCCAACTGGTTCAAAGTTTACTGATTTCAAAATTGATTCTGCTTTTAAAATCTATGATATAGTCCAAGATAGACTTTAAGATTTAGCATCAACTGTTCATTATTTTTGCGTTGACTCAAAAGTCAATTTAAAAATAATGGCTTTCTAGTAATTTTGGTTACCAATAGTACAGGGAGGAAATTTGTTGTTAGTAAGGCAATTTTCAGATGTTCACTTTATAGATGACTTTCCATGCAACATCACATCTTTTTGTAAACAACTGCATGTTTTTTCTGCCAACATACTTGTTGGCAGAAAAAATTAAAACTTTATAAAGTATAAATTCATAAGCTCATAATATAAATACACTTTATAAGTATTTTTTACATTTCTTTTATATCCTTAAATAAAATATTGATTTCTTTTTAAAAAATGATTGAAATAATTAATTACATAAAAAAATGTTATACATAATAATACATAAATGTTTTTACATAAAAATAATTAGTTACATAAATAATTAGTTTAAATTTTTTTTTTGTTGTAAAAATAAAAATTTTGCTAGTAAAACATTTCATGTATATATTTTATGTTCTTCTGCAAATTTTATTTTCAGATTGATCTTGTAAAACAAAAACAAAAATCCTTATGAGCTTTGATATTCATATTGCTTTTGAAATTTATATAAATCTTTTGAAATTTAATAAATAACAACATCATAATTTAATATTTTTAAGTAGTAATTTAGAATGCTAAGTGCAGTGATTAGATCACCTAATATCGCCAATTGTAACAAAAAGTAGTAACAAATCAACAAAAAATGGTATGGAAAATAGCAGCAATTGATAAGGCCTAGTCTTGAAAAAATTATAGCATGAGTTCAGTAAATTACAAAAAGGTTATGAAAAGATTAGATGATTTAGATTTTTAATTTGTAAATAATAATGCTTCTCTATAAATTTACTTTTATTATTTAAAAAATAATCAAGGTAACTTTGACATCCTTTGTAAAAGTTAAACTTTAAAACTGCTAAAGTCAAGGAATTAAATAATTATGCAAAAGTCAGGTAATTTTGATGGATTTAGTTGCATACTATAAGTTATTATTTGACAATCAAAATAAGACTGCAAAAAATCTATTTCAAAGTCTCATAATAACATCATTATTTAAAAGTCAATGAGACCAAGTTTATGTTTTTAGGTAAAGTAAAAGGTTGTTTGAAATTTTTTATTGCTTTGTATATTAGAGTTTTATGCAAAAGTCATGAAAAATGAACATTAAAGTTTGTTGGCCACCCTGATTATATAGATTTACATTATTCAACTACACTCGTATTAAAATGATCAAAGGCATTCATATTCAACATGGTATTATCTAACAAATTGAGTAATCTTCACAGGAAACATTTTAAATATCTCTATTAATGAACATTATGTATATGAACATTTGAAAGCTGCACCTGCGGAATGAGGAAAAATGAGGTTGCCAATAATTTGCCGACCTTAATCTTTCAGAAATAGGCAAAAAAAATTTGACACAAAGGTCTTCCCATAAAACATA
>NC_061162.1:5554144-5557227 GCF_022113875.1 Hydra vulgaris
AATGATAGTTAAAAGCCCTGATGAATTTCAAGAAAAATTAGCAATTGACTTATGAACTCACAAAATATCATTATACAAATTCCAGAATCCCACTGTTTAAAGCAGCTCAAAGAAAATTGAAAGCAAAAAAATATATTATACGCATGGATTTTTCAAAAAAAATGTTTTCATTTTTTTTGAAATCCATGATTTAAGTTCATCTTATTTTCTTTAAAGTTTTATAGTAAATAGTTTATTAAAACAAAATCTTACTAAATAGATTTTTGAAATTGTCTATAGATTTATCTGATTTAAATTTATTTTTAGATTTCTCTATATATCTAAAACCAAAACAGCTGCTAATAAATACACATGAATTACTTGCTAAATGCTTCGAAAATGTTCCTGCTGTCCAAGGAACTTGCTCATTATTTTGAGGAATGTATTAATATTTCTCACTTCAATTCATATTTGGCCTGTTTTTTCTAAGGATGCTTTATCTTTTTTGGACAAGGTCCTAAAACGCATTATAAACGTAGTTGGACCTCCTCTATCTACCAAGCTTGAGTCTCTTTTCCATTTTTGTAAAGTTGAATCTCTTTTCAACAAATACTATTGTGGTCTCTGTTCAAAGGAGCTATCATCTCTAGTGCCATAAACTAGAACTCATTCAAATTTGACTCATCAGCAAAATCTCATTCTTTTCATATATCTGTCCCTGCATGCTTTAAAAGCTTTTATTTGTTTATTTTTTTCCCCTGCATGTTTAACCCTTTGGAAGTGTCTCCCATCTTTATTTTTTTTTTCAACCTCCTAAAACTCAACCTACAACTTTTCAAGTCTTCTGTCAACCGTTTCCTTGTTCTTTTATTTAACTCAATTCTTTTATTTTCAGCATGATATTTTTCTGTTTTATGATTCACTGCAAACAAGGCTGCAAGCAATCACTATTAAGTTATGAGTTTCTAAAGAAAAGTTATAGAGCAAGGAAACGTTTGTCAGAAAACTTGATGAGTTGAAGGTTATATGAGTCAGGAAAACATGAAGATGGGAGAGAGTTCCAATGGGTTAAAGTGCGGGGGAAAAAGCTAGACAAATGTTTTTGGAACATGAAGGAACAGATGCTCCAAAAACTCAAAAACTATAAGAATGAGACTTTGATGAATGACGAGTCAAATGATAATAAGTTTTAGTTAATGAAACTAGAGATAAAAGCTTCTTTGAGCTGCAACCATGATAGTATTTGTAGAAAAGAAAAAGAAATGCAACTTTACGATAATGGGAAAGAGGTTCAAGCTTAGCAGGTAGACCGGATTAAACTATGTTTACAATGCATTTTTGGACCTTGTCTAGAAGAGAAAGAGCATCATTAGAAGAACCAGTACAAATATGACAACAGTATTCCATCCAGGGACAAATAAGAGATTTGTAGAGGCAAAGAATGGAATCAGGAGAGAAAAAATGGCAAGCATAACAAAGAGAAACAGCCTTAGCAGATGCTAATTTGGCTATCGATTGTATATATGGTTTCCATGAAAGATCAGTAGTAAGTGATAATCCAAGAAGGCGTAAAGAAGAGGACTCAGTGAGAGGGTTGCCATTCATCAATAAAGGAATGTTGACAGTACTGCGATAGTTGTTTGCAGTAAATAACTGAGTTTTGTTAAAGTTAAAATTAATCTTTAAAACTTTACGAGATACACCATATGAAACAAGCTTATGAAGAAGACCAACATGCCAAACTTTGTCAAAAGCCATAGATATGTCAAGAGCAATAGCTTCTGTCTAATCCATGATAAAATCTTTCTGTCACAGCAGTTAGCAAGTCTGCTTTAGAGGGAGAGAATCAAAAATGGTATTGATTGTCTGATAGCAAGTTATTTGACTCAAGATGGGATGTGAGAAATTTGTTTATCGAAGACTTATAGACCTTGTTAATAACAGAAAGAAGACTGATTGGATAATAATTGGAAGGGTCAGAATATTTACCGAAGTTCCAGAAAACTGGAATGACAGATGCCATTTTCCAGCAAGCAGCAAAACAAGACTCAGTCAAGCACTTATTAAATAGTTTGTAGAAAATCGAAGACAGTTCTGGAGACATTTTGTAAGGCTGTGACAGGAATGTTGTCTGGACCACAAGCTGTAAAAGAGTTTAATCGAGATATGACTTAAGCAATGGAAGCTAGAGTGATTTGAATATCTAATAATCGGTTAATCTATTTAATTGGAATGGAAGGAAGAGAATAACAAGAGTCGAATTAAAAGAGAAGTTCTTTGCAAATAGTTCAGCCTTATTATTGGGAGAGGTAATAAGATCAGTCCCATGAATTTGAGAATGTTAGACCTTTCCTTTGTTAACAACGCTGTTTTTCCAAAAGTCTCTAGAACCTAACTTCTGAGATACAAGATTTAGTGAACTGAGATACAAGATATAAGACACAAGATTTAGTGAACTGAGAATAATGGAGCTTAGCATCTGACAGCACATTTTTACATCCATTTCTTGCAATAATAAATAGCTGTTTGTTCTCAATAAATTTGTTCCTTTGATAAAGGAACAAATTTATTGAGAAAAGATTTAAAGAGATCATTGCATGGTCAAAACTACCTAAAGGAGAAAAAGGAGAAACAGAACACAAGCTAGGATCAGAGACCAGACATAAATCAAGGAGTGAAGGTAAATGATTAGTGTTGTTAGGAAAATGAGTCACAAAATTAACTATGTGAGTAAGAGATTGAGAAATACAGAAATTATAAGCTTTAGTGCCAGCAGAGTCAGTGGCATTTTTTTTAGTTTTATTTGCTCTTGTTACAAACTTGATCAATCAAACAACGAACAATCGTTTGATTGATCGTACATTTAAAATCAATAATACTTTTTGTATTATTGATTTTAAATGTACGATCAAAATATATATATATATACATATATATATATATATATATATATATATATATATATATATATATATATATATATATATATATATATATATATATATATATATATATATATATATATATGTGTGTGTGTATATATATTTTATATATATATATATATATATACATATATATACATATATATACATATATATATTTAT
>NC_061162.1:5563227-5588227 GCF_022113875.1 Hydra vulgaris
TATCACTTTATACTCAGATGGCAATATCTTTTTGTTGATGATGAATTGGGAGCAACCAGTATCCACAAGCACTATAGCTTTTCTTCCGTTTATTACCGAGTTGATTGTAGGTAGTATTGTTTTTGGATAAGTTCTTGTAGAAATACCAATGTGAACCCGTCTCATTCAAGTTTTCCTGGTTTTGTCAATGTTTAACAGTTCTTCACAGTATGTTTATGCGAGCATTTCTTGCATAAAGAGGTACATTCATGTGCAAAGTGATTTAATGATTCACAGTTAAAAATATCTTTTTCTCCATATATAACTTGTCATTCAGTTCCAGTTGTTTGGTAACTTCCATTTACTTCTTCATTTACAGATAAACATGCCACATCTAATCTAGTTTGTACAACAACGAATACAGTCTTGACACAATTGTCAAAGCTCAATACATCTTCTCCCCGAAGAATGTCACACAAAACAGCACCATCATTAACCCCAATAATGAATTGATCACAAAATTAGCTGTTTCTCTGAAGGCAAGAACTTGCAATCTTGGGCTGCTGGGATTGCTCGATGTGCAAACATCTGTATCGATTCTTCATGATAAACCAAATTACTTTAGATTAATATGTAGCGTACTTGCTTGCTGCTCTGCCATCAAGACTTACAAGACCATGGAAGAATTGACAGCACCAGAAATTCCAGAGGGCATTTTTATACAAAGAATTAGTGAAAAAATAGGAAACACTGGAATTAAGAAAATCATTTTTTATTTCACGGTATGAATTTGGTAAAACTTTTTGTGACAATGAAGATTTTTTTTCTTCATTATCACAAAAACTTTTACCAAATTCATACAGTGAGATAAAAAATGATTTTCTTAATTCCAGTGTTTCCTATTTTTTCACTAATTCTTTGTATAAAAATGTCCTCTGGAATTTCTGGTGCGGTCAATTCTTCCATGGTCTTGTAAGTCTTGACAGCAGAGCAGCAAGCAAGTACGCTACATATTAATCTAAAGTAATTTGGTTTATCATGAAGAAAGAAGTCATCTGCCAAATAAATCGGCTTTGGTTGGTCATACCAACCAAATTCTGATTTAAACAGGACAATAAATACTGAAATTTACTGAATTAATTTTTGTTTTGGTATATTAACACGGTTAAAGGTTAACACGGTTGAAGCAGTCCTGTATAAAAACTTCTTTGATAAGTTTATCTTCCTCAATTTTATCTTTATTGTTTTTAGTGTATATTGACACAATAAATATTATTTATTTACATTTATTATATTTAATAAAATTTAACAACTAATGAATGAGACTTAGCATAATAAAGAGTCAAGCGAGAATGAGTTTTTGTTAATGGAACTAGAGATAATAACTCTTTTGAGCAGCCACCAAGAATTTGTAGAAAAGAGAAAGAGATGCAACTTTACGACAATGGGAAAGAGGCTCAAGCTTAGCAGATAGAGCTTGTTTAGAAGAAAAAGGGCATCATAAGAAGAACCAGCCCAAATATGACAACAACATTCCATACAGGGACAAAAAGATATTTATAGAGGTAGAGCATTGAATCAAGGGTAAGAAAATGACGATAATGATAAAGGCGTGCTAATTTAGCAATCGATTGTATATTTTGTTTACATGAATGGTTAGTAGCAAATAATATTCCAAGAAGATGTAAAAAAGAGGACTCAGTAGGAGGGTTACCATTAATTAATATAGGAATGTCGACAGTATTGTGGTAGTTGTTTGCAGTAAATAACTGGGTTTTGTTGGAATTAAAATTTATAAGCTAAAATATGTGAGCCCCAATCTTTTACAGAAGTAAGATCAGATACAAAATTGGCTGCCTGTTCTAAGCAATCAAAAAGAGAAGACATTTTGTCAAGGCAGAAGTAAAAACTTGAGTCATCAGCAAAAAAAGCTACTATAGATGTAGGGTTGTCGGGAAGATCAATAATGTAGATAAGAAACAAAACAGGACCAAGAATAGAACCTTGAGATACCCCAGAAGTTACTAGAAATAAATAAGTAGGCCTTTGAAGATGATTATAATAAAGCAGTTAGAAAGAAATGATTTAATAATCCCAGATACACAATTTGAAATTTCAAGTCTAGTTTAAGTTTAATTGTTCAATATTTAGTTCATACTTAAGCTCATTTTATATTCAACAGGTCCCTAATATTGTTTAAATGGTCCCTAAAATGTTTATATTAAAAAAGTCAACTTATTACTCAAATAAAGAGAAATTTTATTTACATCTTTTCTGAATTAAAATCTAAAAATAGATTAATACAAAAAATAACCATACAACATTAACAACACTGGGTAGTGATTTTTAAAGCACCATAATATCTATATATACATACATTTATATATATATAAAGAGAAAGGATATCTTTAAATTAAGTGAATTTTTTTTTTCTTTTTGGTAATCAACAGGAAGAACAAAAAGAATTATGATTAGGCTCTCCATACAGGGGGCAGAAATAAAGCCTTAGTCACCAATTTATTTAAACCTCTGAACCAAATTAGTAAAATAGAAAAAGATAAACAATTCTTTTGCCATAAGATTATGTCTAAAAATTAAACTTAAAAAACAGAGCATATTAAAGAATTTTGCAAGTGTTCTGATATAGTGCTATATGAAAATATCTAGATGAATAAATAATGTATTTAGAAAAAAAAAATGCTGTTAAAAAATAAATTACAAATAAATAAATTACGAATCATCAGGTGAATGGGGTCTGGGAAACTCTGTAAATAATAATAATTAAAAAATTTTTAAATTTTCCTTGAAATTAAGTTCAGTATAGGGCTTTTTTTTTAATATGGGCATACTAGCAATATTTATTTTTTTGATATAACAAACAAACAATGTAAGACTTAATTACTACATAATATACAAATGTTAATTAAGTTAATAATCTTGATAGATTGCTTATTTTTTTGAGCATTCGAAGTCTGATATTAAATTTGCATGGTATTATACATTAATATATTTACATTATCAAAATTAAAATGGTAACTTTTTTATAGAATAAGAATAGTTTTTATATATAATGAGAGTATCACAGTTATTAGTACAACAAAAAAATAAACCTTTTCATACAGTATGCCTAGATATATAACTAACTTAAAGCTAGTTTAAATTTTTTATAAAAAATTTATGTTAAATTGGTATACATCTTTATTATTATGTTATTATTATTATTATGTTAAATTGGTATTTATTATTATTATTATGTTAAATCTTTATACATCTAATTTAATGGTCAAATACTAAAATTATACTCCAGTAAAGGAAAACTTTTCCAAAATTGGTGTTAAAAAAAACTGAAAAATGTTAAAAAAAAGCAATACAACACCAAAAAAAACGCCAAAAAAAACCCAAAAAAATGTGTTTTTTAACCCGAAAAAATGCCAAAGGAAAAAAACGTGTTTTTTTGCAACTCTAGGTGTTCATCTTCATATTGTGGAGATTATAGACACACCCTGTTAGCTTGTTGTTTAAAGCATTTAAAAGCCATTTTATTTTCAATGTTTTTATTATTAATCAACAACCTCAATGTTTTTACAAAAAAATTGTTTGCTATATATAGCTTGTGACTCATGTCAACAACTAATGATCCTTATACAAAAACGTTATTTTTTTAAAATAGTTTGAAAAATTCTGGTTATAAATTATTGAATGACATTATATAAAATATTTTTTAAATAAATTTAAAGTACTCAATTTACTAATTTCCAATATCATTAAAGAAATTAACCGGTACAAAATAAAAATAAAACTCTAAAAACCCCAATAAAACCCAAAATTACCCAAAAAATTCCACTGGTCTGGGTTTTTTAAAAAAATCCAGGTTTTTACTGACCCTGACTTTAGGGGTTCCTCAAGGTTCTTTCCTTGGCTCTATATACTATTTTTAATTTACATAAATGATTTTCCAGAAATTCTTACATCTAAGGTGGCATAGTTCACTGATGATACTAGCATTTATTATTGTCTTGATGAGAAGCCAACACTCTTTGATCGCTTGATGGGGGCATTTGAGCTTGAAAAGGATCTCCCTTCTGCTACAGCATGGAGCTCTTATTGGTTGATGAAATTTAACTCAAACAAAACTAAATTTTTTTCAGCTAATGGTTATCGCAACAGTCTAGATCTTCCAATATTTATGAATGGTAATGTACTTAATGAGTCATGTACCCTTCGTTTTCTAGGATTAATTTTTACTTCTAATCTTTTTTGGAAATCATATATCAAATTGATTGCAAAATTAACACCCACTATCCAGGTTTCATCTCTTTATTGCAAGCATGGACAGAAATGACTGATGCTTTGAAAGAAATTTTGATTCTTTAACAGTTTAAATTATATTTAAAATTTTTTTTTTTTTTTTTTTAACATCTTTGCTTCCAACAAGGCTGCAAGCAACCACTAATTAGTGTTGGAAGTTACTGGAGGAGAAAAGATGAAGATTGTAGGGCAAGATAACAATTGATAGATGACTTAAAAGATTGCAAGTTATATAAATCAGTAAAGCAAGATAAAGGAAACGAATTCCAAAGAACTGATGTTTGAGGAAAAAAACTAGGCAAATAAGAATTTTTGGAGCACTTAGGAACAGTAATAGAAAAATGATGGACTTAATTGAATGACGAGTAATACGAGAATGAATTTTAGTAGATGGCACAAGAGACGCTAGCTCTTTAGAGCAGTGCCCATTATAGTATTTGTAGAAAAGAGAAAGAGAAGCAACATTACGACCATATGACAGAGATTGAAGGTTGGCTGCAAGAGCAGGTCCATCTATGTTTACAGGTCCAACTATGTTACTTTATAAATAGTTTTAAATTGTTGATCTTTTCTTAAATTTTTTATTTAATGCTAAGGCTTTAAATAAAAGAAAAAAGTAATCAGTGATTGTTTAAACTCATTTTATGGAAATTAACAAATAATGAATTTTAATTTTTTTTTAAGGCAGGCATGTTTTATGATAAATTTAAATAATTTATTTGAAACTGTTTTTCCATCTTTCTAAAAATCTTTTAAAATATAATTTTTTAACTTACTTTAAATTATGAATAAGTTGAATTAAATCTTCCGTTGCAATGATATAATTGCTTTTTTTTTTTTTTTTTGTTTCTATTTTTACCAAGAATTGTTTAACTATTTTTTTTTAAACTTGGCTAACTAATAAAAGCATAAAATGATTAAAAATTACTGTTTTAAATAGACTTCGTTATATATACGGTAAAAATAAATGTTTATAGAATTTAAAAGTAATATAACACTCTTTAGAAATTTCATTAAAATTTGTTCATTCATTAAACAATCATTTGAAATAATTTGTAAAAGCGTTTTTCGAAGCTTTAGTAAAATGTTTCAAGAGATGAATTATTAAGTAATTTATTTTAAACACGGTTAAAAACGTAACAAAAAGTAATTTTGTTTCGTTTTTAACATAACAAAATTACTTTTTTCCCAATCTTTTTTAGACAAAGTGCATAAACGCATTGTAAATATAGTTGGACCTGCTCTTGCAGCCAACCTTCAATTATTATTACATCTTCGTAATGTTGCTATAAAAAATACTATAATGGAGGCAGCTCTAAAAAGCTAGCATCTCTTGTGTCATCTACTAAAGTTAATTCTTGTGTTACTTTTCATTCAATTAAGTCTCACCCCTTTACTGTGACTGTTGCTAAGTGCTCCGAAAATTCTTATTTGTCTAGTTTTTTCCATTACACATCAGTTCTTTGGAATTCGCTTTCTTTACCTTGTTTTCCTGATTCATATAATTTGAAATCTTTTAAGTTGTCTGTTAATCGTTATCTTGCTTTATAAACTTTATCCTTTTTTTCTTCTAGTAACCTCTGACTCTAAAAGTGGTTGCTTGCAGCCTTGTTGGTGAAGATATTTAAAAAGATAAAAAAAATTTAGTAATTTAATAGTAATTTCTCCAAAGCCCATTATAGTCAATGATGCTACTTTAAGTTTTTACCATAATAATGGTTATTGCCCTCTTATAAACCTTTTACTAGAATATTATTAAAGGTTGGAAGATGAACCTTGTTTTAACTTTATAAAAAAACATTGAATACTTTAAGTCACTGTGCACAAAACAAGTTGGTAACATTAACCAAATGTTTTCAATGTTTAGTTTATGGTTTTGTCTACATTTTTATGTTCATTTCTTGTATAATTGTTATTTTATTAAATTTAAGACTATTAGTTACGTCCAGAGCGCATGTAAACATGTTACATAGCAAAAAAAATGTTTTTTTTCTTTGCTTTAACAACATAAAGGTGTATAGGACCAAGCTGTCAAATGACTAGACCAAGCTGTCAAGCCCAAGTGAAATAAAGAAAAATTTTTGAAAAGAGAAAAAATGAAAAAACTAAAAAGATATATCGAACAGATGTTCTGAACAAAACAAAGACATTATAGTAAAGTTTATAGTAAAAAAGAAATAATAAAATATAAGCATCTTTCATGTTATAGAAACGATATACTCATATCAAAATATGCTTATGGTGGGAATTATAAACGATATACTCATATCAAAATATAGTGGGAATTATAAACAATATTATGGTGGGAAATATAAACGATATAATCTTATCAAAATATGCTTATGGTGGGAAACTTTAGACCTTCAGTCTATAAGGTTGACACTCAAAGTGATCATGCTAAACATGCTGGCTTGTTGCGCAAAAATAATAAATATATAAAAAATATCATAACTACAAAATTAAAACCAACAACTATCGAGTGGAAACAGAAAAATTGGTCAACTTTAAATTGAGATTTCTCTAAAACCATAAATGATGCTTTTTATTTTCATTTAAAGTTGACTAGATTTTTTAGTGTCCACCCAATAGTATATATATATATATATATATATATATATATATATATATATATATATATATATATATATATATATATATATATATATATATATATATATATATATATATATATATGTATGTATGTATATATATATGTATATATATATATATATATATGTATATGTGTATATTCATATATATATACTTACACATACACGTACATATATACAGCCATACATACATACATACATACATACATACATACATACATAACAATTCACAATACAAATATATAAAATTTAATCAATTGTCGTTAAAAAGTAATATATATATTTAATAGAAAATAAAAAATATAATTAATAAAAAAATCATTATAAAAAATATAATAAAAAATGTATTTCCAAATATAAAGAGTTTAATAAATTAGTAAATAATAAATTATTATTTAATAGAAATTGATAAATTCAAGAATAAAAAACTTTAATGAGTTATTAAAAGAAAACAAAAAAAAACAATTTTAACTTTTTAAGAATTTATGTTGTTCTCAATGTTTGTAAATTCATGGTATTGTGTACTATTGTTTATAATGTCATGTATTTTTGTGTATTGTTTATACTGAAGTGTACATTTGTTTATTGTTTATATTGTCATAAATTTTGTGGTGTTATTGCTATTTATTTTTATTAATGTTGCTTTATATATAAAACTTGCTATTATTCAAGTTTCATATTTTTTATCTCATCATCATATTTAAATATATATTTCTATTTTCTTTTCTATTATCTAACATACTTCTGATTGTTAAATATTGTGTTATCTCACATCATAAATTCATTATCTCTTAAGTCAGGTTATTTATTTTTTTCCTTTTTTGTTTTATAATCATTTATATAATAAATTTGTGTTATATAATAATATAATGATTATTTAGTTATGCTTTTTTAAATATTAAAATTCTTCTTTTTATTGATTTTTTTTAGTCAATATCAATATTATTACTTTTTTTGGTTTGTTTTTTGCTTTATTTGTTTATTTTAATAAAGTATCATTCTAAAGACTAGTTTTTAACTATGACACTAAACCTAATTTTGTAAAATTATAAATTTGTAATTTTTTAATTACATGGTTAAATAAATAAAATGAATAAAAAATGTATAAACAATAGATGGAGGTCAGAAAATAATAATAAAAATCACAGTGTTGGAAGATACAATTAAAATTAAGTAATAGATTAATGTAGGTGAAACTCCATTCTCAAATATAATTTGGGATGCATCCTTGCAATCATTATCATTGCCTAAATTATTTTATCCTAAATTGTAAAGTGCCAAAAATTTGTACAACATCGAAATTTTTATTATCTTTCTACTTTCCCCTTATTGGTATTTATATTTGTATTGCGGATTATTATTTTTTATTTTCTCTTTATACATGTGATATATATGTATATATAGATAGGTATGTTTTATATCGTTTTATGCATGCATATGTATATATAGATTTTTTTTATTTTTTTATATATTTTTTTTTATATTAAGTTAATATATATATATATATATATATATATATATATATATATATATATATATATATATATATATATATATATATATATATACACATATATATAGAAGCTGACCATGGTTATGATGTAACTGGCCCTCCTGCATCAGCATTTCGAGATCATGATTTTGGTCACTCAAAGATCAAATCGCATGAACCTCCAATGGGTAAGTTTAGTTGCTTTATGTGTATGTATGTGTATGCATGTGTGTGTGTGTGTGTGTGTATATATATATATATATATATATATATATATATATATATATATATATATACACATATACATATACATATACATATAAATTCGCCTATTTTATCACTTACAAGGACAGATTTTACAAAAAAGCAAATACTTACACGGTAAGTATTTGCTTTTTTGTAATATGTGTATGCATGTGTGTGTGTGTGTGTATATATATATAATATATATATATATATATATATATATATATATATATATATATATATATATATATATATATATATATATATATATATATATATATATATATATATATATATATATAGATTGTCCATTTAAAGATCTCCGTTGAAAATTGAAGAACTTCTCATGTGGTGTTAAATTTATTGCAGTGCATAGTAATAACTATATTGAGTGTATTTTTATTTGATTTCCCAGTTTTGGATTGGTAGATTTCTTGATTTAAGAGCTAGTTTCACTGATTTCCATATTATCCCTTTAAAGCTCTCTACCTGTCCGTTTCTTCTTGGATTATAAGGTATTGTTCTGCTAGTTGCAACACTTTGAGTATGCAGGAGATTATGTAGTTTCTCTGATATTAGAGAGCTGCCTCTATTAGAATGAACATAAGCAGGGGTGCCAAATAAAGAGAACAAGTTCTTGAAATACTTTAACTCTGAAGATGAGGAAGTATCAGGACAAAGAAAGGCAAATATTCCTCAATAATTGTAAAGATAAAATGATTTTTAGTTAACGTTTGAAGTGGGTCTTTAAAATCTACATTGAGTCATTTAAATGGTTGGGTTGCATTTATAAAGTGATCATTAGGTGGTTTGTAAAATCAAAGTTTAAGTTCACAGCAGGTGATGCACTGGTTCACAACACTTTTGATTTCTTCTATGGAGGATTGCAAATTCCGACTGCAGACAAATTGGTTTATTCTTGTTATACCTGGATGATGCATAGCATTATGGAGCTCTGCTGATTTTAATTTGTTATTACATATATAGGAACATGTCAAATTTTTGTTTTTATTATTAGGTGATTTTCAATTTAATAGGGTGGAGCATAAGAAATATGTTAAACATCAGTTCCTTGTTCATATTTAATTTATTGATACTGTATGTCATAGCTGTAGCAACTGAGTTCAGTATGCCATCACATAATTTTATCGTTTTTCGTTTTGCCTCAATGGTTCTGATTGAACATATTCAAAACATCCGGTCAAATAATATTTCACTTCTGGAGAGCTACTGCAATTGTGTATGCTTCTTTTTCAATAGCTGGTTGATGTATTTCATGTTTGTTTAGGGATTTCGAAATGAATGCTACTGGCTGTCCATTTTGGTTTATTATTGCATCTAATGAAAAATCAGATGCATTGGTTTCCACAACAAATGGGATTGTTTCATCAATTGTTTTTATCACAACATTGGCAATATTGTTTTTTAATAGTGTGAATGCATCTCTAGCTTCCTGATTAAGTGGGAATGTTGAACACTGTAATAATGGAAATACTTAGAGTATTTAGAATGTTTAGAGATGTTTAGAGGTAAACTTAGTTTAGAATATTTAGAGATGAACTTAGAATAATAAGCGAAGAGTCCTACAATTCTTTGTAATGATTAGCGGTAAAGGTAAATTAATTAGAGGCTGCAATCTCCAGTCAGCGATATGATGGATTTCAGGTCGATGGATTTCAAGTCATGATGGGTTTGTATATGATGGATTTCAGGTCGATGGATATGATATGATATGGATTCAGATATGATGGATTTCAGGTCGATTTCATATGATGGATTTCAGGTCAGCGATATGATGGATTTCAGGTCAGCACAAGCATGCCGACCTTAGCCGACATCAGGTCGGCAAAAAAAAAAAAAAAAGTTTTTTTACTTTCTGCTACGATAGGGGTAATGATTAATCGATTATAAAAGAATTGCTTTATAATAGCATAGCTTCAGGCAATAATATTTTAAATAATGTAGCAACTAAATTTTGTGTAGTAAATTAAGTATATAGCAAATTTATGAATTAGTGATTTTTTAGTTTTAAAGTTATTTTTTTTTTACAGTGAAAAAAGTTTATTTATTACATTTTAATTGGTTTTTTAGATTGATAATCGAAAGAACGTTGTTTAGAAATACCAATTTAGTTTATGTGCTGTAGGCGAAGATTTTGTTTAAAACGGCAAATTGTTTAACAAAATGAGTAGACAGTTTACATCCAGTTGTTTAACCTCTACGATAAATTAGCATTAAATTCTTCAATAATCAGGCTTGGACTGGGTCGCCGGGATACCGGGAGATTCCCGGTGGGCCGGTTGCCCTCAAAAAAGTTATCATATTTTTAGTTTGGCTACATTTTATTTCGCGTTGATTATTATAATCAACGTTGATTATTATAATCAAAATTAAAATGTAACTGAAGACATCATAACTTTTTTCTGGTCTATAATTACATATAATTACAGGCTAATACATCTGCCGGCTAATTATATAAATTTTAGCGGCCATCTTTAGCTGACCGAAAGTAATATTATAATAACATAAAGAAACCAAATTAGGTAACTAATGTTAAACTATTTATTTTACAATATAATTTTATATAGCTGTTCAAATTGATACCATACAAGATATTAATGTACAAGATCAGTGTTCTATTGTAATCCAAAATGTAACCGAAGCTGTACATGAACATTTAATATCTATAGTCAATTCCACATCAACAACAAAGGAATGTATGATTTGGTTTGTGGCGTTTTTAAAAAGATAGGTATTGATGTAAGTATATGTATTGGCAATGCCATCGATGGAGCCTATAATATGCAATGTCAATACAATGGATTCAATACCTGGTTAAATACAGTTTTTTGGCAAAAAAGCCAATAATTTAGTAATTTTAACATGTATTTAAACTATAAAAGATATTCTAAATGGATGTGCTTTCTGAGTCCGAGTCTTCCTACCCTAGACTACCTTCATCTAATGATTCATAAACAAAGTCACTGTCACTTTCTATAATAACCGCTTCAGACTTTGACCAAGGCATTGAAGTGCTTGGATCTTTATTTACACTCGAGTTATTAATTTGAGGAGTAGTTATGCTTGTACCAATTTCATAACTGGTGTTTTCAATATTTTCAAGTTTTAAATTTTGTGAAATTAAAACTAGTTTTCCAGCTCTTTCAGTCATTAAGCGATTTCTTTTTGCATTATGAATGTTAGAATAAGTGCTAAAACTTCTCTCACATGCTGCACTTGAAGCTGGTAGCTGAAGAATTTTAGATGCAACTTTTGATAGTTTAGTAAAGGAACACAACCCTTTCCACCAATTTATAGGTTGGTTATTCCAACTGCAGTCCAAATAAAGAGTTTTGAAAATATACCACCCTTTGATTGATAATTAGCAAAGTCATACATCAGTTTAATTTGTTTACTTCAGGTATACTTGCAGCAATGTTATGTATCGCCTCACATGCATTAATCTATAAAAAAGATTTTTCTTTTAATAATTTTATAATTACTTTATTATTTTAAATAGTATTTTCAAACATGAAAATAGTATTTAAAATAATTCAAAATTTTTTAAAAATTTTACTTTTAATGCACTAGGCTAAAATGTATTTGATTTTAAGAATCATATATGAATTATGTGTAGGAAATACCTTTTGTTCTCCAGTCAAGACTCTGCCTTGAAATTTGGGATCTAGTATATTGGCTGCCAAGTGAATTTCTGTTAAACAAAATTCTTTTCTTTTTTTGAAAATCATTTTGGCTTCTTCCTTTTTTGAGAAAGGGCTAACTGTTAAATTTTTAAAAAATGTGATCTTCCAAGAAGTGAAAAGTTTCCACAACAGTAGATAACATGGGAGTATTTGATTCAGTTTTCTTTATTGCATCAGCTATTGGTGACAGCAATTTGAAAAAACCTTCAACTTTATCCCAAAAAATATCTGATAGAAGAATATTTTTTGTTGCTGAATTAAGCCCACTGTTTTCAGAAATAGCCAATGTTTTTCAATGGTTGCTTATTTTTCTGTATGCTATCTAAGCATGCTACAGTTGATCCCCACCTTTAAATGAAATACACAAAAATTGCAATAACTTTAATAAATTTTAATTAAAGTAATTTTTTTTTTTTTTTAATCTAATTCACCTTCTTAAGGCCGAGAAGGCCACTACAGACGAGGAGGCTACTTGTTTGTGGTTATAACCCTCTCAACTCTATAACTCCGAAACACAAACCTTGATGAACAAGGCCGCTGCGCGGAGAATTTTTTATGAGTTTATAATAAAATTAGTTACATAATTTAATTTTTTTTGTAATGTACATTATATTTATGCTTTTATTGCATTACCTAGTTCGTACTGGTAGTTTCAAGGGAATGTATGTTGCTACACCAGCTGACTTTTTTTGTATATCTCTAAATGCTGCAACAGATAAATGAGAATTTTTTATCTCTTTAACAGTATCAGTTGCTTGTGACACTTAAAGTTTATGTGAAATGCATCAATAGCGATGAAGATGGGGATAACAATCTTTTAGACGAGTCCATGCATTTTTCATATTTGCAGCATTGTCAGTCACAATGCCCAAAACTTTATTAGGATTTATTTCTTCTAAAACTTTCTATATTTCATTTGCCATATATTCACCAGAATGGCTTGATGTTCCTACAAAACAGTTTAGGATATATACTGTTTATATATATATATATATATATATATATATATATATATATATATATATATATATATATATATATATATATATATATATATATACACTTAGGATATAACAGTTATATATATATTTAGGATATATAACAGTTTATATATATATACTTAGGATATATATTATATATACTGTAGTGTATAAATATTATAAACCTATTTACTGATACTTTATTTCTGCTTATTGAAATGGTTTTCAGTGTCGTTTGTTATAAATTTAATATCAAAGTTAATTATAAAATAGTATGCATATTTTAAAAGTCAGTTAAGTAAATCCATTGTATAAAGTACAAGAATTATGGTTTTAACTGTAGGCAATGTCTTCCACAAAATGGGTGATGAAGAAGGCAATGTCATTACAAAGTTAATGATAGCTTTATTTCTGTAAAGAAAAAGCAGCATATAAACAAATATAATCTGTTTATTAAGTAAATAATATTATTTCAATTACATAAACTAATACTATAAAAAATTGTTTTTGTACCTTAAATTGCTCCATCCATCACACATCAATCCAAGATAATCTACAGTTGCTACCATTTCTTTAACATTTGCTGAAATCTTTGAAAAATCATTATCTAATAATCCCTTTGACACTTCATGTCTTGACGGAAGCTTATAAGCAGGGCGCAACTTGTTCAAAAAGATTTTCTAATAGTTATTTTCTACTAAATGGAGTGGGGATCCACTAGCATATATTGCTCTTGCTAGGTGTGTATCAATCAATTTCTGCAAAAGATATGTCATACTGGTACATCAGTCAATCATGAAACAATTCTAAAATCTATACATCATGAATTTTTAATAAGTTAGTAGCCATATCAGCTTATTCTTCAAATAAATCTTAAAATTATAAAAATACATTACACGATTTTTCAGTTTTTTTCATGCTGTCAAACATGGAACTTGGTGTTTTACTTCTACAAATTGGTTCAGAAAAGGATGTTCCAAAAGAATCTGATCGAGGATTTTTTGTTTTTGGTTTAGCATCTGCAGGAGAGTCTTGCTATTTTTGACTATGACCTGATTTATTTGCATATAGACTTTTTACTTCACCAGGACATTTTCGACATTTTTCAATATGTTTAGTCATTCGAGTTCCATTTTTAGACATTATGTCAAAGCAAAAGGAACATTTAACTCTTTCCATTTTGCTAATTTGGTTCATAGGTATAAATAAATTGGCAACTACGGTTTTGTTTCTTCCCCCTGAATGGACTGCTTTACTCATTTTTATAATTAAAATTTACTATGTTAAGCAAAATATCTAAAATTTAAATATAATTAAATAAAGAACATAATTGATTATTAAAACAAGCTTTTTAAACTGCATATAACTTTTTATTTGCAACTCAAAACTTTTTAAGTACAGTAAATTATTAATAATAATAATAGTAATAATAATGTGTGTATATATATATATATATATATATATATATATATATATATATATATATTTATATATATATATATATATATATATATATATATATATATAATATTGAATAAAATTAAGTAAATGTAGTTAAGAATAATAAATTTAGATAAAAAGTGTTTATTGTGTCAATAAAAACAATAAAGTCAATAAAAATTGAATAGAGGACGATAAAATTAACTAATAATTTTTTATACAGGACTGCTATAACCCTGTTAACCTAAACATTAACAATAAAACAATTACCTTTAAACATACCAAAAGAAAAAGAATTTTAGCCAAATTCAGCCTTAGTTTTCCTATATAAATCTTAAATTAAAATATGTTTAATAATATTGCCATTAAAGTTGAATTTAGTAGCTTAAATGATGAATTTTTAAATATTTCCAAAAAAACCAAAAAAACGGACCCCTGCGTTTTTTTTTCCAAAAAAACGATCAAAACCAAAAAAACAAGATCCAAAAAAACGCGTCACATCTCTATTCAAGACAGTATTAATGAATTAAGCAAAGTAGATTAAAATTTTGATTCTATTTTTCAAGCAGCTACAAATTTCTCAGAATTTGCAAGCAGTGAACTGGGAAAACGGAATCTCGACATTGAAGTTCCGACTGGTTTGAAAGAGAAAAGAATAAGAGCTAACCAACTACTTAAAAGTGCGAAAGATAAAATTTGTGTCAATGTTCACAATATGGTAATGGATCAAGTAATCAGTAGTTTAAAACAGAGATTCTCAGAGCATGATAGTTGATATGCTGATCTATCTTGTTTAAATCCAAGAAATTTTGAAAAAAAAAGTCTAGTGACACATTGCAGCAATTTGGTGGTTTGCTCAGAAAATTTGATGCTAGTGTAACAAAAGATCAGCTTCAAACAGAATTATTGGACTTTGCATAGATATGGGAGAGTTTCGAAATAACTCTTGAAGATGAATATAATTTGCTATTTGACACGGAAGTATCTGGCTCCGTCTTTGACAACTTCCAACAATCTAAATCCGTAGAATTTGAAACTGTCTTTACAATCACAGAAGTGGAAACAGTGACAGCCACATAAATAAATGCAAATCTTGCAAAAAAAGTGTATTGTTTATTATTATTTTGTTCTCCAGAAGTTCAACTTGCATAGTTTTGCGTATTCGAATTTTTTTCTGGCTTACAAATTTGTGTTGACATCCTCATCACAAGTTCCTTGTGAAAGGTCATTTTCGAAGTTGAAACATATTTTGAACAGATAAAGAAACTTGATGAGTCAGTCAAGTTTACAATCATTCATGCTAATTTCTTGTAAAAAGGACCTTCTTCCAAGAACTAATAATGATGCAATCATTGATGTTTTGGCATCGACTAGTCAAACAATGAAAAAATTGCTATAACAGTCATTATTGAATAGTAATTGTGTCAATTATTTCTACTATTTCTAGACTCCAACTTACAGCAGTGTTTTAGAAATATTTATTTTTATCAATATTAAGGCTTGGAATTTTAAAATTTCTTCTTTATACTTTAAATAATAATAAACATTAATGCACCTAAAAATAAAAAGGGCAAATGCAAGCAATCTTAAAGTAAATAACAGAAATCTGTTTGTGCTTTAAAATTAAAAAATTAATGTATATTATTAAAAAAAAAATTTACCTATATTTTATTTATTTATTTTTTTAGGGTGGTAGTTACTTTAGCTATGAAAAATCAAATGCGGTAGTGGTCTTGTGGTAGAGCGCTCGCTTCATAAACGAGTGGTTCCGGGTTCGATCCCCACCACGTCCCTGGTAGTACCGCGCTCAACTCGTTTCTCCACGCAGCGGCCTTGTTCGTCAAGGTTCGTGTTTCGGAGTTATAAAGTTGAGAGAGGGTGATAGCCACAAAATAAGTAGCCTCCTTGTCTGTAGTGGCCTTCTCGGCCTTGAGGAGGTGAATTAAAATAAAAAAAAATAAAATCAAAAAAAATCAAAAAGAAAAAGATTAATGAAAATATTTATAATTAAAGAAAATAAAAGAACCTTTTAATGTAAAATTTGTTTATGACTTTTATCAGTCAGTAATACTTTAAAATTCACGATAGAACTATAAACAATTTTTAAATGTTTCGTAAATACATTTAAATGTTTTAATGTATTGATTTAAATGTTTGAATGTATTGATACGCAAGAAAACATGAAAACGATTGCTATTTATTAGTAAAATATGTTTGTTTGTTTTTAAATGAAAGCAAATTTTATTGTCAAACGGTTGAGTTGCTTATTTTGCAATCATTAAATGACATTGTGAACGAGTGTCAATATATAATAATGTCCCGAAGAAACTATTTTTTTTGTAACAATGACAACAGAAGCAATGCAATTATTTTTTTAACTTCTTTCGTAATTACAAAATTATTCAATTTAATAATTTCAACCTAATAAAAGGCAAGCATTTTATTACGTTGAAATTGTTTAGAATAAGTCGAGAAAGAACTTTTTTCACATTAAAATTTTGTTATGTTTAGAATCTCAAATAATATATTTAATAATTAAAACAGCAATTTATTTTCTTGTCAAAGTATTGGGGAATAAAGTTTTTTTTTTAATACATTGTCTGATAAAGTTCGTGAATAAATTACGTATCAAGTCTTTTTATTTTCGTGAAAACTTTATGACTTATCGTCGTCTTTTCCTTGACTTGTATCAAATTTCGTAGCTGAAAATAGCAACCCTAAAAATGCAAACAAAAACAGTATAAAAATTTTGAAAAAAATTTTCAAGACTTTTTTTTTTTTTTGTTACAAGAATTTTTTTTTTTTTTTTTATTTTTTTTTTATTATCAAAATATTTTTCTTACATCGAATTTCAATTTTATACTTTGTTTAGACTTCGTTTTCTTTTTTTTAATATTATTTTTTCTTCTCTGTGGATAATTTCTGCTTTCACACGAAATATTGCCGCGGTCACGTTTTCTGAAAAATTTATTTTATGCGTGGACAAACAAGGCGTGCGACCGCACGCTTTTCCTGGGAAAGCTGCTATATGTAAATTGATGAAGGGAAAACAAAAGTTAAAAATACTAAAATAGTTTTTTTTTCTTATATAAACATTGTTTTGAGTTTGCTTACTGTATTACTTTTGCGTCTGTTGCATTTTAATGGAAGCCTTAACTTTTATCAAACTAAGATAAAGTTTTGTAACTAATGTTTCTTCTCTGCATGTGTCTAACATAACTATAACAAGGCTAAACTTTCCTAATATACTTTCTGATCTTGAATAATATTAAAAAAACTGTAAACATGTAAACTATTTTATTAGTTAAATGGTTTTATCTAATAAAATAAATTAAATTTCGATTTTATAACTTAATAAAATAATAATTGCGCTTAAAAAGCGTGAAAACAACAGGCATTTAAAAAAGTAATATTTTTTAACTTGCTATGCTTGAATAAATTTGAGAAAAAAAGAAAAAATGAATTGAAAAAAAAATTAATGAATTTTCGTTTTAATAAAACATGTCAAACTTGAAAAGCAAGTAATAACAATAAAAAAGTTATAAAATAATATTTAATGAATATTAAATATTTTTTACATTTATTTCAATTTGCATGCCGACACTTTAGGATATTCAGGTTGATAGTTGTATGCCGTCCTAAAGCAAAGGAAGGTTGGCTTTTGCGTCAGCATTGCCGAATGCCGACCTGAATTTTGCTGATTGAATCTCTCTGGGTCTGTATGAAGTTTGTCTTTTTTTAGAAGTGGTATTTAATAGTAAGCGCTTGTAAGATCAAGAGTACTAAAAAAGTGGTATTTAGACAATACGTTGATCTGATGGTCTATTCTAGGTAAAGGGTAAGCATAGAGGTAATTGAATTTGTTTAAAGTTTTTGATTTATCGACACACATTCATTTTTTGTGTGGTTCATTTGCAGTGATTCCGATTTATGCAAACTAAAAAAGGGGGTAATTTTCCAGTATCTAAGGTTATTGTTATGTTGCTATGTTGTTTCATAAAAGCTTGACCAAAAATAATATCAGGACATGAATCAGGTAAGACTGACAAGGTGATGTCAATATACTTTTGATTTTAGAAAATTTTATTATGCAGTAGCATTTAATTATTGTTTTCAGTGACAAGGATGCTATTGTTACACTACCATAAATCTCATATATATTTTATATATGGGATTTGTTACTTATTAACAATGTGTTTGTTGATAAAATTGTCAGAGCTTCCGGTATCTATTAGTGTAGCAAAACTCTATCCATTTATTTCAATCTTTCGAATAGCCTGTGAGTGACAATTAGGGTTCCTTATCATTGCTGACATATCATTTGGTTCAGCAACAGCTAATAATTTATTTGATTTACATACTTTTGCAAAATATCCTTGTTTCTGGCATTTGTGACAAACAGTATCCCTAGCAGGATAAATAATGGTTGGATGGTGATTGTTTCCACAGAATTAACACATTTTCATGATTTGTGGTGAAGTTAGCTGATTATCAGCGTATTTTCTTGCATTGTGCATTGCATTTATTTGAGGTACGTTGGACAGATACTGCTCAGAGTGTTTTTGTAATTCTAATGACTGTGCTTGATCAAACGCTGATGTTTATGTGAGTGTCTTGTTTTCCAGTAGCCTCTGGCATATTATACTTGATTTTAAACCGGTGATGAATGTGTCTCTGATAGACTTGTCACATTAAATTATCAGCTGTTACTCCTTTAAAGTTGCAATCTTTTGACAGTGTTCGAAGAGCTTAGTTAAATTCATCTAGCATTTTGTTGTTTTTGTGTTGCAAATTGATGCTGTGTGAATATATATTTTTTTGGTTTAATACACAATGACGTGAGCACTTCGATTGCATTATTAAAAGTTAGCAAATCAGAGATACACAGTCGGTGATACAAAGTTTATCAATATTCTAAGCTTTTCATCAGATATAGATTTTGCGGATAAAAAGAAGTTTTGAAGAGTTTTAAACCAGTAAATCAATTCTTTACTTGACTTTGAAGAGTTTGGATTTGCATCAAATCTTTCAGGACAAAGGTATTTTTCCATATGGGTAATTTTAACATTTTAACTTTTAAAACGCTTTAATTTTTTTTTTTCTCATAAAGACATATATGAAAGATTATAACACCTCTTAATATCTAAGGTTTTATCTATCATGTAAATACAATAGAAAAGTTTAATATTAAGTAATCGTAATTCACTAAGGGATATATACATATAAAGTAGTAATTATATACACAAGTGATAAAACAATGCAACTTCCCAAGGGAGAGTATAAGTAATTGCTTAAGTATATATATATATATATATATATATATATATATATATATATATATATATATATATATATATATATATATATATATATATATATATATATATATATATATATATATATATATATATATATATATATATATATATATATATATATATATATAAAGAGAGAGAGAGAAAGAGAGATCTATATAGATTTATATTGTATTATATATATATATATATATATATATATATATATATATATATATATATATATATATATATATATATATATATATATATATACATATATATACATATATATATATATATATATATATATCTTCTCTCTCTCTCTCTCTCTCTCTCTCTATATATATATATATATATATATATATATATATATATATATATATATATATATATATATATATATATATATATAATATATATATATATATATATATATATATATATATATATATATATATATATATATATATATATATATATATATATATATAGATATATATATATATATATATATATATATAGATATATATATATAGATATATATATATATATATATATATATAGATATATATATATAGATATAGATAGATAGATATTTGTACAGTTCTTTCAAAAAAAATAGGCACAGTAAAAAATTGAATACATTTTCAAATGCTTTTTCAAAACGTAAAATCCCATCCATATTTCATAAAGACTTAATTTTTTTGAATGAGAGTAAAATTATTTATCTACAACTAACATGTCAATAACAAGTTCATATATAGTTACTTTTTTTTTCACATACTGGAAAAGATTGTAAAAAAAAAATAAACGCACAAGCTTTTTAATTGACTTCTGTTCTACTTTCTTGTCAACCGAACTGTTATTCATAATTATTAATTAATATGTTAGTTTGACATTTTCTGAAATTTTTTTTGACTAAAAAAAATTTCAGAAAATTTCTTCAGATATATTCTAAAGACATTTAAAACAACAGCTAGCTTGCAACACCATGAAGAATCAGGAAGTTTTAAAAAACTACTAAAGTCAAAAATAGTCTTAAATTTCGTCAAGTAAGAGTCAATATGATTTGAATTCACTGACGCATTCAAGGAAAACCGTGAAAAACGTAATTTGTCAAATACAGTTAGAAACATTTTACATTAAAGCTGCATAGGCAGAAATAAATTGGCGTCTATGCAGCTGTTAAAAAAACTGTTGGCAGCTAGAGATTTGCTCACAAGATTTAGATGGTGTAAGGAGAGAATTGGGTGGTCTTTAGAGAAGTAGAAACAATTAATTTTTAGTGATGAAAGTAACTTTGATGTAATGAATAGAAAAAGCAAAGTTCTTGTTAAAAGATTTAAATCGGAAAAGTATAGCAATGTAGCTGCGGCAGTGTTGGTATTAGGGGATGCTTTAATTTTGACAGAGTAGGAGTGTGTAATATTTATACATGTTGAATCAGCCAACATACATATATTAAGACACTTGAGGACTGTATGGTTCCATCAGTAGACAGTGGGTTGATCAAAATGAATGGTGGCTATATTAACAAGATTATGCTCCTGCCCACACAACTCATACAGTTAAGCATAAATGAAAGAAAATAAAGTAAATTTAATGCCCTGGCGAGCTCGATCACCAGATTTGAATCCAACCAATTCTATTTGGGCTTGGATGGACAAAGACTTAGTCGAGGTGCAAATATAATCCATAAATAGCTTAAAACAAGAATTAAATACCATTTGGAGAAGAGTTGCAAACGAAATTTGCAACAATCTTGTTTGCAAGGTTGTTGCCAATTTTTTTTTGCAAGCAGCACATCAAAAAAGATGTGCTGCTTGCAAAAAAGCTCGTGGGGATGTTTTAAATACTAGCTTAGATGTTATTTTTGTTTCTTAAATTTTTCATATATTGTTATTGATAATTTTTGCCATCATGTTTGATAACGTTTTTATATATAAATGTATGTTTTAGTATGCCATCTAATATGCAAGATTTGTTAAAAAAAGATTTTTCTTGCAAATAAAATAAAATTTGTTCAATATCTTCTTTAGTTTTTATTTTGTGGTAGTTTAAATATGCAATAAAATTTTACTGTGTCTATTTTTTTTGAAAGCATTGTATCTCTGTTTATTTGTTTTTGTATTTTATTTTACTTATCTCATTATAATACTAGATAATAATGATATTATTATAGAGATAGTAGATAATAATGATTTCTGCTTCATAGAGATAACTGATGATGATGTTCCAGATGATAATTTGGATGACTCACAAAAATGTATTGTATGTTATGGAAGGCCAAAGAATGCAACTATTGTGCATGGTTCTACTGGTCATGTGTGTTGTTGTCTCTCATGTGCTTATAAATTGGAAAGACGAGGTGACAGTTGTCCTATATGTCGAGCACCAATTGACAGAGTTATCAAACATTATACATCCTAATTTTATTTAAACTCGTTGTTTATTTTTTGTGTAAATGACTCAAGGTTTTCTAATAAAGTTGTTATCTAAAAAATATTGCTCAATTATTTTTTCATAATTAAGTGATTAAGCAATACTATTTTATTTTTTAAATACAGATTAAATACAGAATATTAGTCACAAATTCCTTTTTTTTTTTTTCTATAATTAAATGTTTACAAGTTTTAGTATGATAAGTTCGCAGTTTTAGTAATTACTTTTTTGAATTTTTAAGAAGGTTGTTTTGTTTTTTTTTGGCTTTTGGTTTTTCTTTTTTTTTTTTCCTTTTTTTTTTTTTTTATTAAAAATATACTTATCTTTATATGGTTTTTCTTTTGTACTTGCCCTTGGTTGCATGGACAAAATTGTTTTGTTAGTATTATTACCTCTTAAATATTTATTAATGCTACAAATATATTTTAAAAATTGAACAGATTTAATGTGCAATATTCTTGGAAGATGAAAATGAATGGGAAACGTTTTATTTTAAAATGAAACACATGCGGGTGAAGTATTTAAATGTAAATTGGAAATGTAGAGATAATGTATATTTCTTATTTTATATTCTTAACTTAAGCATTTGTATATAAGTTTTTGAATTTTTTTTTTTTTTAATTTAAAACCATAAACCTCAAGTTTAATCAGATTTTAAACAATTTGTATTATTTAATTATGTATAAACGATTGGTCAGCAGTTTGTACAAACCTTGGGTTAACAATGTGTACAAAATTTTGACCAGCAGTTCTTAACTTACATTTTTTATGTAGAATTAATATTAAATTACTCCAATATCTAAAATTATTCTTTTAATTTTTTGATTCTAAAATACAACAATTTATTGATATGTAGTTTTGTAAATTACACAAATTCTTTTGATTGGTTTGTAAATATTTTTATTTTGTTCTTGTTATTTTATAAATTTAGAAGTACTTTCTTTTATATGATTGTGACATTTATAAGAATATATGTGTATTTCATTTTTTATATCAACTTAAATTAAAATAGTTGTGTGATAATTATGTCTTACTGTAGTTATGATAATTATGTACTACTGTGATTTGTGGAATAAAGTTCACTTATAAATATAATAAATTATTGTGTTATTGATTATTATAAATTATCTATTTTAAGTTTTTGATTTATCATTTTCTAAAGAAAAAAGTTTTTACATATTGGTATTATTGCATCAGCTTTTTTTATCTGCATTAATTTTTATTTTCATCGTTTTGTTTTTGAGTCTTTTATTTTCAAGCTACATTAAAATTATTCATATTATATTAACCCCCTGGTGACAAAAATTTGCGACAATCTTTGAGAAGCTTGACTTATTAAAGTTTTAGCCAGACTTACTTTTATATATGTTTTATTTATAAAATCTTAGTTATCTTTTATTTAAATTTTTGTTTACTTAGATTAATTAATAAAAAAGTTATCCCAAAATAAAAGCCGACAACATTAATTAAACAAGTGTACAACTATTGTAATTTGCATCCTAACACTAAAATGAAAAACATTTTATAGTATTTTGTTGCCTCTAATTACCCTGAAAGAACCATTAAATATTATATGTCAAAGTGGAAGAACAATGAGCCAAAGTCTCGTAATCCTGGATCAGGCAGAAAACTAAAAATTATGACTGCTAGGAACATTAATCACCTAATAGGTCTCTTGAATAACCGGTCTGGAACTTCAACCAAAAAATTGTAATGTAATTTAAGTGCGATCATTCCTACATTTTAAAAACATTAAAAAACAAAACAACCTTTTTATTTATAAGAAATTTGTTATTTATAAGAAAAACAAATCCGCACTGATTGCACTGATAAAAAAATTAGAGCAGTTGTAACTGAAGTCTGGAAAAATTTGTTGCAAATTTAGAAATGTGAATTTGTCATTTATGATGAGTCTTATTTTACATTTTAACATACAAATAAAAATTCTAATGCTGGATTTTACATAGATAAATTTAAAAATGCACCAAAAAAAGTAAAATATAAGCGCCAAAGCAAGTTTGAAAAAAAAAAAATCTTGTGTGGATTTAGCACCCACAAAGTTAAATTTTGTTAAACTTCGCCTCTCAAAGTTACACGAGGTGGAATAGCGAATGTTCAATAAACTTTGGTTAAGAAGTTTAATGAATAATATTATTTGCCTAACAAATAAAACTATTTGCTTAGCGAACATTAATATTCGTAAAACAAATAAGGTGGAGGTAGGAGGGGATTTTTGAAAACATCAGGTGTGTACAAGGGGGGAGGGGGTCCTAAAACAGTAGTTTTACTGCGTATGTATTTTGTGGATGGCCTCTGAATTTAAAAATCAGTAAATACGAAATAAAATAAATAGTATAAATCATTTAATAAAAAGATATTTATTAGTTTTTTGTTCTTTTTTCATATCATTTTATTATTAATAAAATTTTGGTTTCCCTCCTTTTATCATATTTTTATTTAAATGACATCAATCACTTGCTTGTAATTATAACAATTATTTTTA
>NC_061162.1:5593227-5598227 GCF_022113875.1 Hydra vulgaris
TGGCTTTAACATTTTATGCATAAAAAATATAATCCCATCTTATATATAAACATTAAGTGTGCATGCAAGTTTGCAACATCTTCGCTAATTGAATGAGAGAACATGTTAGAAACTTGTTTTGTTGGTGAAAATAATATTCATCCTCATCTCTCTATTCTAAAGGTTTTTAAAAATCTTATATCAGTTTCAACATGTACTATCAACAGGGGTGAAAATAAACATCAGTACCAAGTTTACTAAAAGGTGAAGAAATACACACAATAGAGATTAATAGAGCTATATATTGCGTTGCTTTGATTCAGTCGCATAACCAAGGTGATAAAACGTCTTTTAGGAAAAAGCAAAGAACCAGATAGTGAAAACACCTGAATGGCTCTTGACAAATCCATTTTAGATATTCTTAAGAACAATCCAGAATTGTGTTTTGTTTGTTTTTTTGTACTGATTATCATCTAAATTCATACCTCCATTTTTAGGTTCACATTTGTTACACTAAATTTCAATTGATTCTCAAACTTTTCTTTTAAATATTTCTTAAGTTCTATTTTAAACGATTTTACTTGCTCTCATTTATATTGCACGGACATTTGTTTTTGCCCAATTGTAAAGTCTTTAAATGTTTTATTTTTTCAATGCACTGCAAGATCTTTCTGCAGTTGCCAAGCTGTAAAATAGCCAATCTCATAATTTTTTTTTTCAACAAATTTTTGTGCAGAGTGAGTAATGAGTGGCATCAAGTATGCCATAACCATTTTGATTATTTGTGAGATGCTTTAATATTTTGTTTGAATTATTTTTCTGGGGCTTAATGAAAAATAACTATTTACTGTTTAAAGCGATGTAAAATAAAAATCTATCTGATTTGTTAAAGATTTTTCTTCCACCTGATTATTATCAAAAAGCAGATCTTTTATTTCTTATAGTCTAATTTGTAATCATAAATGAACTTTATCTAAATCAAAAGCGAACTGCAAAACAAAGATGACTCCAGAAATAAAGCTGCTTGTTTAACACACAGTTGAAACAAGCAGTAAAGAAGATAGTTGAACAGCAAAAAAAAAAAGATGTATATTAACCCTTGGAATTAGGGTCAGCATTCGGCAATGTCGACCTAACTGCCTTCCTGAAAGTTTTTGAGGTCGGCAATTTTTTGCCAACCTCGTTTTTATGTTTTATGGTCAGACCTTTGTATCAAATAATTTATGCTGACCTAATGCCGACTTTAAAAAGATCAAGATCGGCAAAATATTGCCGACCTCATTTTACCTAATTCCCAGGTTATATATATATATATATATATATATATATATATATATATATATATATATATATATATATATATATATATATATATATACATATATATATATATATATATATATATATATATATATATATATATATATATATATATATATATATATATACATATATATATACATATATATATATAATATTTTAAGATAAAACTTCTTTTTATTAATTTATTCCTATTTTTTAAAAATATATTTATTTTTACAATATTTCGAAGGGATATTTATACCCTGGTTATCTTGTATATAAAAACCGTTATTTAAAAAAAAAATGCTATATTTTAAAGAACCATTTAAATTTAATGGGTGATAAAAAGTTATTGGACAAATCTGAATTTAATTACTTGACCATAATAATTTGTTTTTTTGTAGTTTTATGTAGGCATAAACTTTCTATAAAATATAAACTTTGTTATTTGAAGCATAATTATTTAAAAAGAGGTTAAATGCAGCTGAACAGGCATTTTTACAGCCTTGAAAGGTGTCTGATGGTGATGTTCTTTCATTTAAAAAATAACTTATTTTTATTCAAAGATAAATACTTTAAAAAACATAATATAATAGTTTTTTTTTTATTTATAAATAACTTATTGGCGTTTTTATTTTTTCAGATAACTTATGCATTACCCGTTACAAAACAATGTTTTTTGTAAGAGCTTCTTTTTAGGAAATTTTCAGGAGAGTTTTTTGTGGTGTTATTTAAAAATAAGGTTTGACTTCGTCACATAGTCACCATCATTTTGGCTAAGACCATTATCGCATAAGGTACTTTCATTGTGTTGTATTTCTAATGCTTTCCTAGTTTTCCTATTAAAACCATTTACTTCTATTTTTAAGGTATTGCTACCATTCTAGTGGAAATTTCCTTAGCAAATTTTGGAGTTGTCAGCGACAGCTAAATTTTCCCCTTTACTTTGCTTTGCACATGTTTGACGCTGGCATATCCAATATGGCATATGTGAGATAATATCTTTAGTCCTGTTTCATTAACACTACATTTGCCATAAGAGCACTTTTATTTGTAAACATTTGAATATGAATTAACTGGTAGTGGAGGACTTAACTGGTATTGGAGGTTTATTTTTGGAACTAAATAGATTATTTTTGGAACTAAATGAATGGAAAGGTTTAATGGATTTTTGGGGGATTTAAATATCTGGTTTATATTCTGTCTTTTTAGATATCCTTCTTAACTTAAGACTGATACCAGGGATCCAGAGTAAAGACAAATCTTTTTGGAGACAATAAGAAATGTTGATTTTTGGTGAGATTTTTTGTTGTTAACACTTTCTTTCATAGACAAATAGTTTTTCCAGATTTTACCTCTCATAGCTGTTTTCTTAAAATACATTGATAAGAAAGCACAACTTATCATCAATCTTATTTATTGTGCATAAACATAGTGCTCTATGGACAAAACCAATAAAGACACCGTTGATAATTTTAGAGTCATGGCATAAATTTGGTTTAATTTGAAATCTTTATGGTTGCATTTTTACGATGTTTTTAAAAACTATTTATTTTAAAAATGTATGTTTTTAATTTATAAATCTTTTTTTTTTTTTTTTTTTTTTTTGCTATTTAACTCGCTTCTTCGTTTAACAAGGTTCCGTTTTAACTGTGTGTTAAACAAGCAGCTTTCTTTTACAAGGTTCCGTTTTAACTGTGTATTAAACAAACAGTTTTGTTTAACAAGATTCTGTTTTAACTGTATGTTAACTTGTTTTAAAAATGTGTTTAACTTGTGTATATATATATATAATTATATATATATATATATATATATATATATATATATATATATATATATATATATATATATATATATATATATATATATATATATATATATTTAGTTTATGGTGATAATAGAAATAATAAAAATTATAGTAATAATAATATTATAATCATCATAATAATAATGATATAATTTGTAGTGTTAATTTATTTTATCTGTTTTCATTTTATTTTAGGTCTAGAAAAGAATATGGTAAGTTTAATATCAATCATCATTCATTATATCTTATAATTAATTTATATAATAAGTTATGCAAATTATTTTTTTTTTGTTTAACGTTTTACTTGAGAAATCCGGGAAACTGCTGCTGGAGAAATTTGGGAAAGCGCTACTGTTGCCAAATTTTTTTTGTATGTGAGAAGAAATATTTTACTTAAGAAACAATTGTATTAGGCTATTTCAATTTATAGAAAATATTGTATTTTATAAAAATATATATATATGTATATATATATATATATATATATATATATATATATAAAACAGTATTTGTTAACTAGAAATTAGTCAAATTCTACTTTAACTCACAAACCATGTAATGCATTTTATTTTTACACACACATATGTATACATATTTAATATATATATATGTGTGTGTGTTAAAAAAAGAGTGCATGCGCGTAAAAATAGAATGCATGGTGTGGCTTGTCTAACTAACATATTGTTTTAACCAAAACATACTTTAGCTTTAATACAAAAAAAGTTTTAACTAAAACATATTGTTGCTAGTGTATTTGCTAGTATCCATTTAAAAAACCAGATAACAATTCCCATCAATTTGCGGTTAACCGCTATTCGGTTAAATATTTGCTCGTCAGGAATGACGGTTTTGCAACCAATGTAGTTAGTACTTATTGTCATTAGTGACGCTCTCTGAATACAGGATCTTCCAAATTTCAATGAATGTAGTGTTTTGTTTAAACTTAATTAATTCACAAATTAACTAAATTTAGGAAACTAAAATTCTAAGAGAAAACAATTTTAAATTACTATTATTAATTTAGAATTTATTTATTAGGAATTACATTTGAAATAAACATTAAACTTTTTTATAATGTTTTCGCATGTGAAAAGTTCTTAAATAAAGTTACTAATTATTTCTAAAGTTTTTTTACAATAAACGTATTTCATTTAAATTATCAAAGAAAATTATATACAATTTTATAGTGTTTATATAAATATTTATTTTAATATTATAAATTAAACTATTTCTATGATTCATTTTATAACATGACTTTTAACGATTGGATTTTATAAATGTAAGCAACAACAATGATGTATTGAAAGCGGAAAACATTGGTGTGAAAACTTAAGTTATGTAATTTAACATTAATAAAATTCAAATAAAAGTCAAAAGTCAAAAAAGTCGGTTTTTATTATACGAATATTGATATTTGATATTCAAACAAAATCCAGTTAACTGCCAATCTGGTTAGCCAAAGAAATCACTAATTGTTGCTTCAAAACAAAATGTCTGTTTTTGCTGTTCTCAGATAATTATATTTTAAAGTTTGAAGTTTTAACTTGGATTAAACCTTATTCTTTTCAGTCTGTTTATTGCAAATGCTATAAATTGCTATTTATCATAATTTTATAATGTAATATGCTATTTTTGACAATATTCAGGAGTAAAAATTAAGCTTTTACAAATTAAATAGGCTAAGATTATTTAAAACAGATCTTAAATATTAAAAATTCTACAAATTAAATATCTTAATTAGCACCTCATACATGGATTGTACATTATATATATATATATATATATATATATATATATATATATATATATATATATATATATATATATATATATATATATATATATATATATGTATGTATATATATATATATATATATATATATATATATATATATATATATATATATAT
>NC_061162.1:5603227-5653227 GCF_022113875.1 Hydra vulgaris
TGTTGTTGGGTAAGTTATTCATTGATAAACACTTAAATTTCCATATTTATTTAATGACAGGGCGTTGCTACTTAGGGAGGAAACAATTGTGGGCTGCTTCATACCTTAACGATTTCTAAGGAATTTGATGTTATATAGTGTTATTTACCTTAATTTGGTTTTCTAAAGTTGTTAAATTTAATTTCCAAAAGCTTAGTTTTTTTTTAATTTTCTCAAAAGTATGTCAACAAAAGAAATGTATTTAGACCTCAGAACCAAAGGGTATCAGGTCCACCATTTTTGTGAGATTTTGATCTTTTTAAATATGTTTTGCATACATCTTAAGCGTAAAAATATTTTTTGGAAATTGGTTATCCAGGCTTTTCAACAGCTTTCCTGAATAATAATAAAGATAAGATTTTTATTTCCTTTTTATCTCCAAAATCCAGATAATAAATTTCAACAAATTTTATAAGGATTATTTTAGAATTACTATTTCTTCCAAAGGATGACTGAAATTACAAAAAAAAACCATACTGTATGAAAAAAAAAATTTTACAGTACAGAACTACCGATATTTATAAAAGACAGCTTGAGTAAGACATCAGCAATTTTTAAGTTACACAACTGAAAGAAGGTTTAAACTTATTTTTAGGTATCTCCAAAAAGAAATAAGTATAGAAAAGGTAAAACTTTTAAAATCCTGTTATTTAATGATATATATATATATATATATATATATATATATATATATATATATATATATATATATATATATATATATATATATATATATATATATATATATATATATATATATAATTGTTATATTGTTTATAGCAAAATGTAGATTCAAAAAATATGAAGATATGTATATGTATATATATATATATATATATATATATATATATATATATATATATATATATATATATATATATATATATATATTAAGGTGTCCTAAAAAACAACATTTTTGAAAATAATCTGCTCCCACCTATCTAAATGTGTTTTATCTAATACAAAAACACTAGGTTTAAATTTTTTTTCTAATATTTCCCTAATATTTTCAAAAAAAAAAAAAATTTTTATATGTCAACCTGGTACTCAAATGAATTTTTATGATAATGTTGATAAATTAAAATTTCTTCGAAATGAATAATATTTATTTAACAATATTCATTTAGTAGTCGAAAGAGACTTTTAATGTAAAAAAAAGTCTCTTTCGACTATAATTTAGCTACCTTCAGAATTAAGTTACATTTTAGTGTCGTGGAAATGTCAAAGCAATTAAATTAATGCGGAAATACATTGAATTTTATCATTTTTTTTAAAAACCACAATAATAATGACCAGAAAATTTTTTTTATTAATGATGTTTTTGTTGTTGTTTTATTAAAATATATTTTTTTAAAGCATGCGCAGAGTGTTGCTACATCAACAATCTTATAGCCTGCTGCTACAAGGGAGTGTTGCTACATCAACTATCTTATAGCCTGACTCACAATGGAGTGTTGCTACATCGACTATCTTATAACCTGACTCGCAACGAAGTGCTGCTACATCGACTGACAAATAGCCTGATTCATAACGGAATGCTGCTACGTCGACTAAGGGTTTGGTTATGGCAGACAGTCTATCATTTAATAAATAAAAAATTTTCAAGTTTTTCAACTATTTCTAGTCTGGTTTATTAGCAATCTTATTAAAACTACATTCTATGAGAAAAACATTTCGACTATCATGCAAGATTGTTTATATATATATATATATATATATATATATATATATATATATATATATATATATATATATATATATATATATATATATATATATATATATATATATATATATATATTAGGGGGTCCCAAAAAACAATATTTTCGAAAATAATTTGCTCTCACCCCGTAAATGTGTTCTATCTAATGCAAAAACATTAGGTTTAAATTTTTTTTTAATAAAAAATATTTTAAGAGGTCCCTCAAGACCCTTGAATATTTAATGGGTCCCTAATATTTTCGAAAAAAAAGTTTTTCAAAAATATGTCAACCTGGTACTCAAATTAAGCGAAATTATATAAAAATTTTAAAAATAATATTAATTAAAACAAAATTGTTATTTTTGGTTTTATTACATAAAAAATTGCGTTTTTTAAGAAAAAATAAAAAAAATGCATTTCTAATGTTTTTTTATGATAATTTTGATAAATAAGTTAAAAATATATTTCGAAATGAATATTATTTTTGAAATATTTATATAATTTTGCTTCATTTGAGTACCAGGTTGACATATTTTTGAAAAACTTTTTTTTCAAAAATATTAGGGACCCATTAAATATTCGAGGGTCTTGAGGGACCCCTTAAAATATTTTTTTTCAAAAAAAATTTAAATCTAGTGTTTTTGTATTAGATAGAACACATTTGGGTGAGAGCAGATTATTTTCAAAAATGTTTTCTTTTTGGGACACCCTAATATACATCTTGATACTAAAAATATTTTAACCAATAAAAGTTTAAAAAGTTTAAACTTTCAGACCAAAACCAAACCAAGATCTCAAAAATAATAATAATTAGGTTTATATATTTGTAGGATTAATAGAAAATGTTTTATAATTGACTATCATCAATATATTTAATCAGATTACAAAAAAAAGTTATAAATTTTTTTTCTAGCACACACCCACTCCACCCTTATGGGGTCTGGGTGCACATAAAAAGCAATTTTTCAGACACCCCCTGATAGATGTGAATTTAGAATTATTTTTTTTGCAAATATTTGGTAGGTATCTTCATAGGGAATAAAAAAAATTCAGAGTGAGCGGACTCTGAATTTTTTTTAATGGGCGGAATCATTAAAAAAAAATTTTTAATGATTCCGCCCATTGAAATTTTGCTTATCTTTATAGCATTTTTGTGGGTGGAATCATAGCATGTATAGATCTGTAATTGATTACTAGTCTTGCTTATCTTTATAGCATACAGCTTTTTTTAGAAAAATAAGAAAAAAAAAAAAAAAGAAAAAATTGCTGCACCAGCCCAAACTTTCAGTTGATTTAGTGGCACCCCTTTGCAGCAGCAGGCTATAAGTAGTCAATGTATGTAATAAACCCCTAAGCAGCAGACTTTTTCTGTGTGTCATCTCAGTGTTTCTGTAAACATACATAGTTCACAGTGCTTACCTAAACACAATTATGATTTTATACTGAAACCTGACTATCTAGTTGGACTGATAGATTGGGTTGGGGCAGCAATGAGGGATTTGGTTGGGGCAGCAATAAAATTATAATATGTAATAAAATATTCTATATTATATCAAATATATTAGTATATAATAAAAAATATTTTAGGAAATTGTGTTTATCGAAACATAATTAATTTTTCTGTTCAAGCCTAATTTCAGTTTTTCAATTTTAACTTTAATTTTTAGTTGAAATTGGTCTCTCATCGCTTGTAACTCATGCAAATGGTATGTCTCGCCCAGATACGCCATGCTCCACACTTAGTGGAGAACTTATTGGTGGTATAAAGGTAGATTTAATATACTTAGTTTTTTAACCTTTAGTTGCTTTGATATCTTTTGATAATGTCATATATATTAATAATATCATTTATTTAAATTTTTGTTAACTAAATCTTAAAGGTTTATGTTAATAATATCATTTATTTATATTTGCAAATAAAAACAAAAGGTTTATTCAAAAGACATTTACATTTCTAACTTGAGTGTAAAGATTTTTATTTAGTATAAATTCAAATATTTTTAACGTAAATTTTAACACACTTAACATTAAACACATTTCAAGGAAATTGCTCTAAAATATTCCAATATATATTAAATGAAGTTTTATTAAATGTTTTATTAAAAGTTTTATATAATTCTATTAAATGAAGTTAAATGGTGCTTAAGTTTATTCTGATGCATATTCAATAAGGTTCGCACTCTTATATTTATTTTCTTTAGTTTACACACTATAACAGATGTTTTAACTTAATTAATTATATAAAAACTTATCTAAAATGTTAATTTTTAAAAATTATATTGTCGCCAATTATAGTATTGGATTATATCATAACATCAACGCATTAAAAAACGCCAAGAAAAACGCAGCAAAATCAAAAAATCAATGGGTATTTCTTCAAAGATGTGTTAAACACTGCATCATCCTAAGATTTCTTTGTATAAAAAATCCTCTGAACAGTAAGTTTAGTAATTGCTTAATGATGAAAGTTAAAAAAAATCTACTTCTACATACTCAAAAATTAGCAAAAAAAAGATACTTCAACAACATAATTTTAATCAAAAATTTTGATGAACTCATAAAATCATGTGTAAATAATGAAGATTTTCAAAAAATTACAAACATTACAGATAAATCCTACGAGTATATGTTTATGTGATCGAGAAGTAAACTAAAAAACAAATTTGATTTATTAATAAAGGAAAGTCAGTATAAAAATAAAAATAACCAAAAAAAGTACAAGTTTATGAAAGAGGTAACACTTAATTTATATACTGATAATATCCCAACACATCACAAAAAATTACTTGATTTAGGACCTAATTTTGTTCCTATTCCAAATAAAGTTCCATATATGGATATAATAAGTATAACTGAAATGGCAGCTTTAAAGTTAAAGTATTCAAATAAAAACACTGATGCAAATAAACATAGACAAGATGTGCTTCGAGTTTTCAAAATGCATAAACCGGTTTCGTCAAATTTAGATAAAGATCAGTCTAAAGCTCTCAAAGAACTTAAGTCTAGCAACACAATTAGTATTTATCCGTTTGATAAAGAATCAGGCTTTGTTCGAATTAATAAAATTGATGCTCTTAAAAAAATTGAAGAACAACTCGGAAAATCTACAAAAAATGAATATAGATTAATTTATCCAAGTGATGCCACTCCTCCACGATTATATGGTGTCATCAAGGCACACAAACCGACTAATAACTACCCAATGCGAATTATAGTAAGCACAATAGGGTCACCTACATATAAATTATCCAATTATTTAGTTAATCTCATTCAACCTACCTCCAATCTAAACAAAACAAAACTTCGAAATTCAAAATAATTTGTTGAATGTGCTCAAACATGGTGTATCGATCCTGGTGATTTTCAAGTTTCCTTTGATATTATTAATCTTTACCCTTTAATACCAGTTAAAGAATCAATCGGTATTCTATTAGAACAACTCCGTAATAGTCCTGTCTTTAATTCAAAATTATCGTTTTTAGAAATAAAAATACTTTTAGATTTGTGTTTATTAAACTGTTATTTTTTACATGAAAACAATATACATACATTAGAAGATGTCGGTCCTATAGGTTTATCATTAGTGGTAGTAATGGCAGAGAGTTTTCTGCAACATTATGAAGAAAAAGCTTTAATACAGGCACAATATCTTACACCACCAATATGTATAAAGTCATTCAAAAGGTATGTTGATATCCATTCCCGTTTTAATAATGAAGCAGAATCAAAACGTTTTCTTGACTGGTTAAACAACCAACACACAAGTATCAAATATACAATTGAAAAAGAAAGTGACTCACACACAATAAATTTTCTTGATCTCTCAATAACAAATAACAAATCTGGAACATATCTTTTTAATATCTATCGCAAAGGTGCTATAACAAATGTGCAAATAAAGCCGCATTCTTGTCACGATCCAAAAATAATTTATGGTGTATTTGAAGGTTTTATCCAAAGAGCTTTTGCATTATGCAGTAAAGAAAACATAAATCATGAATTAAAGTTTCTTACAGAAATGTTTATAGAAAATGGTTATAAAAAAAAATACTTCAAACATTGTTGAAAAAATTAAAAACAATAAGCAAAATAATCAACAAAACAACAACAATAACATCAAAAAACTACAACTTAACTATATTTCTCTACCATGGGTGCCGAAGTTAAGTAATCAATTAAAAAAGATATTTAAAAATGCTGGCTATACTCCAGTTTTTAAATCACCAAAAAACCTTCAACAATTAATAACTCAAAAAAACAAGCCTCAACTTCCCAACAATTCTTATCCAGGATTCTACAAACTGGAGGGTTCGTGTGGAAAACTTTATGTAGGTGAAACAAAACTCAAGGTTTCAAATCGCATTTACCAACATCAAAAACATACTTTTGAGGGAAAATGGAAAAATTCAGCTGTAGGGGGGCATTCCAGAAATTCCCATGGTGCCTTTAGCTGGAATAAAAACAATACTGTTAAAGTAGAGGAAGGCTATTTTAAGAGAAAAGTGAGAGAGTCTTTGGAAATTCAGTATCACCAGTGCTCTCCAAATGAAGGTGGTTTGAATGAAGACGACGGCGATTACGTCACGTCGTTGTTTTGAAAACCTTATTTTTCTTATTTAAGACGCAAGAACACATTACATTGAAGTTTTATTATTTGTTTATTTGTTTTTTTAACGGTTTTTTTATATTACTTGAATAACGAGGGTATATATAACCCCTATAAATATTGTATTTTATTATAAAGAAATATATAGGATAAGTTTACACACTATAACAGATATTTTAACCTAATTTCTTTACTTTAGTTTATTACTAATTCTTTATAAATTTCTTCTTTCAGTTGATGTGCATAAGTTTATTGTTGCTTAAATTGAATTCTTAATCTCTGAAATCCTAATCTTTTGAGTATGCATCTGTTATATTTATTCAGTATGCATTTATTATAGTAGGTTGTTAAGGTAACTAGAGCTTATCTTGCATGACTTTTATTGAAATATTATTATGAATAGTAACCAGTGTTATTTAAGTTGACTAAATAAGAATAGTTTCACATTTTAGAATGGTCCCACAATCCAAGCTCTTGAATCACTTGGACAAGGTAATTTTTTTTTAAATGAAGTGAGCAATTAGAAGTTTATAAATAAATTTAACAAAAATGTTTAAAATATATATTATTTTCTTCTTTAATGCTTCAGAAGAAAAAGTTGCATTACTAACACAGGTTGGTCAAATCTGTTTAAATTGCATTGTAACATTTATGTGTGTTTGTATAAATATATATATATATATATATATATATATATATATATATATATATATATATATATATATATATATATATATATATATATATATATATATATATATATATATATATATATATATATATATATATATATATATATATATATATATATATATATGTATGTATGTATGTATATGTATGTATGTATATATATATTTATATGTATGTATGTATATGTATATATATTTATATGTATGTATGTATATATATTTATATGTATGTATATGTATATATATTTATATGTATGTATGTATATATAATATATATGTATATATATTATATATATGTGTGTGTGTATATAAACAAGGCCGAGGCTATAAGGGGGTGTGGGGTGTGTGACACCTCCCCCCTCCCCCATCAATGATTTTTAGTCGGCAAACTGGACCCTTAGTCACACCATTGATATTACTAAAAAAAAAAAATTTCATTACATTTAGATCACCCTATCAGTCCGCGCAATGGGCCCAAAGATCATTTTTAGGGCGTTTTTGACCCTTTTTTCATTCAAATTGTGAGGACTCTTCCCATGATTCAATTTTGAAAAATTAAATTTGTTTAGGCAATTTTATGCATAAGAATTAAATTAAAATTCAATGTTAAGCTTAATTTGTTTGCATAATGGGTCAATTAAATAACTATATTTAACAAAAATGTTGATTTTTAGCATTTTTTTTTTTTTTTTTTTTTTTGCTCTTCGATAAGGTCTTTTTCAGCGCCTTTAGTGTTTCAAGTCAGAATGTAATGTGTAAAGCAGCTACAGGATCATCTAAAAGAATGAGTTAGTTTTGTATCTTCTTTTATGTGACTATATTAGGTTGTCTATCTCAATATATGACGTTTAGCAGCATTTGCTATCTTTTAATAATGCTAGAGCATAAAAAATAAAGTTTCAGCACAAATACTCAAAAAGAAACAGTTTTCTTCTTTCTCTTTCTTCCACTCTTGAACTTGTTAGCTACAAGGAAAGTGTCCTGTCTCTTCTTCTCCTTGTGAGATTTGTTGATCAGCTCCTAGTTAAAAATAAAATATTTTTGTTGAAATTGCCTTAATATTTTCTAGAATAGGTTTAAACTGTGAAATCATTAACTACTTCCAGATTTTTGACAAATTGTTTAAACTCCATATAATAATCATTCAGGTTCCATGTCTCAACTGGGGTTTTTAACCACTGTAATTCTGCCTTCCCTGGTTCAAGAGATGAAATATTAACCAACCCTGTTCATTTATCAGTGAAACCAAGCTAGGAGGATTATCCTGACAAAAATCCAGATTCTTCAACAATTCAAAATCTACCTGCTGTCTGCGTACAACATAATTCTCAAGCCTTGACATGGAATACAGCTACTTGACAATCTTGTCACGGTCATGGACTTCTTCATCAGCTAAAGCCATTAAAACAGCGGTAGGATCAATGTACCAGGTGTGTCTCTTCATTGAGTCAATAACAGGTTTTGCCAGCTCAGGTTTGACATCAGAGTATCTTATCATCTGCCACAGTGCTTTTATATCCTAAGAAATAACCTTTAGATAGCAAAATACTAAAAAGAATAACTTTTATTTAAACTTTACTATGTTTTAAATAATAAGAAAAAATTAAGATAAAAAAATTCTGAGAGGGAGCAATTGCTGGAATACAAGTTTATTTCTTATATTATAAGAATGAGAAATCATGATATATGTTTCTCTTTCTCTTTTCTATAAATACTATAATAGAGGAGCAAACATGTTTTGTCCACCGGATCAAATGTGTGGTAAAATAGAAAAAACTTATTAGCTTGTACCTTATTAATTAGTATTAGTATTTCTTTTTAAATAAACTTCTTGTCTATTGCTATAGTAAACGGTAGCATTTATCAGAAATTCTATTATGTAAAGCTAATATTTTCATGAAAAAAATTGGACAAAACTCATTTTGCGTGGATCTGTAGGACAAAACATTTGTGGAATGGACAAATTTTATGTGGAATGTAACTTTTATGTGGAATGTAACTTTTATGTGGAATGTAACTTTTATGTGGAATGTAACTTTTATGTGGGATGTAACTTTTATGGACAAATTTTGATATGAATGAAAATGAATACTAAAATTGAAAATTGTAAAACATTTCAAAAAACATTTTATTTTTCATTTTAAAAAAGTTTCATATTCTAACAGATATTTTCTGTAATAGACAATCACAGAGTTCTTCTTCCAATTTTTGTTCAGGCGATGCTGGTAGGCTAATAATGTGTTTATAAAATCAAAACGCCTATCTTCCAAGTCTTGCCATTCATTCCTATTTAAAAATTAAATAGGAATGAATGGCATATAAAATTATTCATCCTTGACTATAGAAAAACACCTTCTTGAATGTTAAATTTTTTAAATATCTGTTATTAACGTTTCATTTAGTCAACAAAAGAAACTTTTCAGCATCTGATTCAAAGACAAAATTTTGCAATGCTCTTACTTTGATTGAGTTTTATCTTTTTCTTGATTCGTAATTCGTAATAGATAGCCATATCTTTGATTTCATTCTTCTCATGGGCTTTGAGTTTGGGAATGTTATCTATTAGAAGAAACATTTTAATAAAGTAAATTCCTTTCATCAAAAACCCAGCATGACTTGCAGGTCCTAGTTTTCTAAGTCTGTACTGCACATCTCCAGATAGTACCATTACTGTGAGTTCGGCTAACTCAAGATAATCACACCTGCATCCATTTTAAATATAAATACTTATTTTTATAATAAGCAGTTAATCAAAATTGAATGTTTACATTGCATTTTGACTTTTTGCAACATTTAAAAAAGCCATAAAAAATTAAGATTTATTCTTTACATTTTCAATTTTAATATCTGATATTAATCATTTGTTTATTGTGCAAAGCGCCAGGAGCTATGCACATTAAATAAGTTATTATTATTCTAAGCTGCGATTTATGGGATAATGGACTTTCATTTATTTGAAAGCTGTTTAAACTACTTTAAACAACATTAAAATTAATTTGATTATTTATAGTACTGACCTTCTTCATCTTTTCCATCTTTATAACTTTTTTGGAGATTTCCAAAGCTTTCTTGAATTGATCCTGCAACCAGTTGTCAGTAATATCCTCAATCTTGATTCTGTTTAGTACAGTAGAATCATGATCCAAAGAGTTCCAAACAAGCTTAAGCTTTTTAAAAAGAGGATTGTCATTTGTGTTACTGCTGGGATAGATGTTCCAACAATAAACAATGTGTCTTTCATACACATGATGTCTGCATGCTAATAGAAGTAAAGGCCTGTCAACCTCTTTAGCTAGTTTAATGCATACTCCTTTCTGTTTACCAGTGTTAAAATTAGTAGTATCAAAAACACATCCGTGAAACTTGTTCGTATTTTCAAATTGGCTAAGAAGTTCCATGATTGCTGTTTTCTGATCCTCTCCTGTACTTGAAGTTAGAGGTGGAATACCAAGTAGCTCTGTCTGTCCATTTATTCTAATTAATACAGCAAGTCTGTGATATTGCAATTCTTTCCCATCTGTGAATTCTTTAACAATCTTTCTATCAAAGTGCAGAACTATAGGGGATACTGATGACTGTGCAAGAGTAGAAATTTGTTTTCTAATCTTCTCTCATTCTTTTGTCAAAACCTCTTCTACAGCTCTAAATGATGTTGCGCTAGACACAACAAAATTTGCCACAGAACCTCCAGAGTTTGTAATGATACTGGACACAGTTGCAGTATGTTGTCTAGCAGACAGTCCTTCTCCTATAGCAGTAAGTGCTGTTTTCTGTAGAATATCTTTTGGAAGGAAAATCAATGAGTCAGATTCTTCTTTGTTGATATCTGCTTCAAAGTCTGAATCAGAATTACTATCAAGACTACTTGCAGAGCTGTGTGAAATGTTAAGATCATTTGCAGTGTCTCCTTTACTATTCCTGGTAGTCAAATGATTCTTCTGTGATCTTTCAACGGCATATGAAAACTTTTTATCTTTTGTTCCAATTATTCCTTTTTGTTCTCCCAGCTGATCCAAGACGAAAGCAATATCTTCCTCTTTAGCTCCATAAGTCCTCTTCTTATCTTTCCTAATCTTATCAATCAGTTCTTCAGGATTTCTACTAATCCAAAAGTAGTTCAAAAGATCCAACTATCCTGAATCCTGCTAGATTCCAGGGCCCAATCAATTTAGACATTACACAGCAGTGGGTTTTCTCTGCAGGACACAATGAAGCTCAAAAGAATTCATCTTAAATTTGCACTTGATTAAATCTATTTGCTTAGTGTTTGGATTTAGCTTCCTAAGATGTAGGTAGTACTGCAGAACATCTTTGCCATTTGGAAACTTATTGCTTGGGAGAGTTTCTCTAGTTTTCTTCACACAAAAATTTGTTGACATGTTTTTTTTGTTTTTTTTAACTATCTGAAAAAATATGTATATAGATATAAAATATAGATATTTACAGAATATATATAGATATAAAATATAGATATTTACAGAAATATAGTTATAATAACATTGCTAAACATCAAGTATTAAAGAAAGACAATCTTATATGGTCATATTAAAGAGGGAAAATCTCAACACTGATTTTTTTAAGACAACTCTGTAGCTGGTTTAAAAACCTTATCAAAGAACAAAAAAATGTAAAACTTCAACATTTTCGTTAAATATAGTTATTTAATTGACCCATTATGCAAACAAATAACACTTAACATTGAATTTTAATTTAATTCTTATGCATAAAATTGCCTAAACAAATTTAATTTTTCAAAATTGAACCATGGGAAGAGTTCTCACGATATGAATGTAAAAAGGGTCAAAAACGCCTAAAAAATGATCTATGGGCCCATTGCGTGGACTGATAGGGTGGTCCAAATGTGATGAAAATTTTTTTTTCAGTAATATCAATGGTGGGGCACCATATAAAGAGCAATATTAGTTGAAAATTTAAAAAGTAATTTTTTTGAAACACCCTAATATATATGTATATATATTTTTTTATAAATAAAAACATTAGTGAGAACTGAATGTTTTAACTACATTAGTAAAGGTCTACTTTAATTATGCTTTTTTTGAATGACATGTTACTCTGTCTTGCTGGTATAATTATGATTAAGTATGAAATTTGCTTTAGAGATGAGACAATAGCATTCACTAAACATGTATATGCAATAACATTCACTATACATATTTAGTACATCACATGCGAATGCAATTATTTTAATTATAATTTAGGTGATTTTGAAATTTAACTTTTTTTAAAACTAACTTCTCTTTAGCTTCATACCACCCATTACAATTGATTTTCTCAAATTTTACTGCTTATTAACATTTATTTTTTTAATGTTTGTTTTACTTCATGATTTGTTTGAAGTTTATGATTACTTTTTGACATAAAAATAAACTTTTCATTAGTTTATTTATTTTTAAAGTTTTTCGTGTTTATCTTCAATGGTTTTTTTAAGCTATATTTATAATAGTTTTTCTCTTTAAAATAAATATCTTTTTTTTTAACTGTTATATATATTTTTTTGATTTGAATTTTGTCAACAAAAATTTTCTCTTTTAAAAAATAATTTATTAATTTATTAATAAATTATTTTTAATTTATTAATAAATTAATAAAGTATTAATTTATTAATAAATTATTAATTTATTAATAAATTATTAATTTATTAATAAATTAAAAATAATTTATTAATTTTAGTTGTTTATTTAAAAACAAAATCACGTAGAAATTACTTAATTCACTTTAAAAACAAAATCATAATAGAAATTTACCTTCTATTCTAAAAGTAAATTTCTACCATGTTTTATTGGGGATTGTTGAAATTTTGTTTGAAATAATGAATTAAAAACACTTTTTTAGTTTAATTTTGTGTGATTTTATATTTTAATTTGATTAATAACTTTTATTGTTATTTTTATATATTATTTTTTTAAATTATGTTTAATCAACATTATATATAATAAAAATCTGTAACACATCAAGTTTTCTTTTTAACTTATAGACTTGTGGGGCCATATCAGAACACACGGGGAAAATGTGCACACGGTAATTTTGTTTTAACACAGTAATATATTTTTTCAATGCAGCAATTTATATTTTTTTGACAAGATATTTTTTTTTTTTTTAACAAAATGTTATATTCTTTCAACATAATATTTTTTTGTTGTGTTGCTATTATATTTTGTATATTAATTGTGTTACTTGTTTATTAAGACCTGATGTCTGTTTTATTTTAAAATAAAATAAAAATTTGTTCATATATTCACTTTTATTTATTATCTTTTAAAAAATCTAGTTTTTTTATCATGTTTATTTTTTTTTTCAAGATGTCAACATCTTTTTATGTGATATGAATAATTTGATTTTTATAATCTTTTCTTTCACTTAAACAGAACTTTTCATCAAGTAACTTGTCCACAATTTTTATTATTATGTGTTACATCATTAATATATTCACCTAGTGTTGTGTATGTAATAACGCTATTCTTTTTACATATTATAATCATTATTTTCCTAATTGTTTTAATAGCATTTTATCCTGTAGATGTAATAGGTGTCTAATTTTGAGATGCAGATATATATATATATATATATATATATATATATATATATATATATATATAAATATATATATATATATATATATATATATATATATATATATATATATATATATATATATATATATATATATATATATATATATATATATATATATATATATATGGATTAATAAATTTTAATGTTAATTTTTTTTTTTTTTTTCAAACAATCAAACTTAGCTATATTACAAACACTTGATTAGTAGTTTTTAGTATTGCTTCATGCTGGAGTAGATAGTTTAAAAGAAAATAAGAATTTAAATCAACATAAATAAACCATTTTAACTTTTAGTAGAATACTAAGAAATGTGCCATTAAAAATAAATAAACGTAAACAAAACTAAAACATTCCGGGGAAGTTTATTTTTTTTTAAACCTAAACAAAAGTAAAATATTTCGGAGAAGTTTTTTTTTTTTTTAAATGTAAACAAAACTCAAACATTGCGGGAAAGTTTATTTATTTTTAAACCTAAACAAAGGTAAAATATTTCGGAGAAGTTTTTTTTTTTTTTTAAACGTAAACAAAACTCAAACATTGCGGGGAAGTTTATTTATTTTTACATTAAGTTAAAGTTTTTAAAGTAAAAAGATTTATGATTTTTTTTTTCTAACATAAAAACAAAAATATCTGAAAGTATTTTTTAGGTAACTGTCTAAAACCAAATAAGTTGCAACAAAAAAATATTTTTTTATAAACATGACTCTATAACATGCCTAAAAAAATTTTTTAAATTAGAAAATAAATTATTTACATTTTGTTTTATATAAAAATATGCTGGAAAATGTTTTAGACGAGCACTCATTTCATAAATTTATTAATTATAACTCTCTCTAGTTTATGTTTCATAATGAGTTTTATGTAAAGTTTAAATTAAATTAAATAGACTTAGGAAGATTTTCAACTTTCAAATTTTGTCTTCTCTTGTTTGAAGCAACTGACTTTTTTTTTTAATTTGAAAATCCCTGTTGCCTATTGATTCGTTACTATTCTCTACCTGTTGTCATCTTTTATTTGTTTAGACTACAACAAGTATAACTATATTCTTTTAATGATGCTCTAATGAAACTCTTTCTCTTCTAGGCAAGGTCTAAAAACACATTCTAAATGTTTTTAGAACTGCTCTATCTGCAAAGCTTGAGCCACTCTTCCATTGACAAGTTTGCATTTCTTTTCTGCAAATACTATCATGGTCACTGGTCAAATACTATCATGGTCACTGGTCAAATACTATCATGGTCACTGGTCAAATACTATCATGGTCACTGGTCAAATGCTATCATGGTCACTGGTCAAATACTATCATGGTCACTGGTCAAATACTATCATGGTCACTGGTCAAATACTATCATGGTCACTGGTCAAATACTATCATGGTCACTGGTCAAATACTATCATGGTCACTGGTCAAATACTATCATGGTCACTGGTCAAATACTATCATGGTCACTGGTCAAATACTATCATGGTCACTGGTCAAATACTATCATGGTCACTGGTCAAATACTATCATGGTCACTGAAACTAGAGACGATCTCTAGTTCCATCAACAAAAACTTGTTGACTTTTCATTCAGCAAAGTTTTTTTCCCTGTTCCTTCATGCTCTAGGAACTTTTATTCTTTATTACTGTAGGAAGTTTTTTTCGTTATCTCTGCTATGTTTTTCTCTCCCATGTGACTCAAACTACAACTTTTTTAGTCTTGCTCTTAATTGCTATTCTTTGTTTTCTTGTAATTTCTAACCTAAAATTGGTTACTTGTAGCCTTTTTGGGTGTGCATTAGTTTTGAAAATACAATAAAAAAATGAACTTAAAATATTTTGATATGTAACAATAGTTACATATGCCAGAAGATAAAGATCATTTTGATGTCTTGAGATAAGATTACTTCAGCAAAATGTTTTTCAAAATCTGAAAAATGAAATTGAATTGTTAACAAATGAAAACATATGTCAAAGTGCATTGAAAAGTTGTACAACAGAAAAGATGAATTTTTAATGTTTGTGTCTTTAATAAAAAACAGTATGTTAACCATTCACTAATGTGTTAAAAATTTAACATGTTGCCCACTTTGTTAGAGAAGACAGTTAAAGCTTCCACTTATCTGTTGTATGTTGTGTCACAATAAGTTATTAGTTCAGAGATCAAATGGACACTTAAATATGTTTTCATTATTTTATTTTTCTTCCAGTGAAGGACCTTTTAACTCTGAAAACCAAAATCTAGGCAAATGAGGCCAATGCGCAGATAAACAGGTTGAGTGCAGTTCTACTAGAAACATAGTGTGGATCCAACATAGATCTTCTCACTTACAAAGCAGGCAGTATACCACTACAGCCCTATACAGCAGTATATCACTACAGTCAACATTTTATACAAATACCACGCATATGTTATTTTGTTTTGACAACTTGGCAATGGCTCCTTGTATGTTTGAAGCTAGCTCATTAAAAAAACGCACTGAGTAAATTTAAACTAAAATTAAAAACAAACTATAAACTTAAAAGATGTGAAAAAAGTGAAAATGAATTAAAAAAAAAAACTAAAAAAGTAAAAATCTTAATAAATCATAACAAAATAAACCAGAAAAAATAAAAGCATAAATATATGTTTTTGTTTTAATTAAAAGTGTTTCACTAAAATTTATTTAGGAAAAATTAAAGTTTCAAATTTATTTAATCCAAGTTTAATTATTTGGAAACTTAACTATTAAAAAGTTGAAACCTTGAAATTTTTTTTATGTCTATAAAGCAAATAAAAATTTAAAAAGAATTATCCATTACTAGGATTAAAGACCTCCTTACTTTTTGTAACACAAATTCAAGTTTGGCTGTTTTATCTTTGCATCTCTATTAATGGCAATTATCTTTTGACTCTCACAGAACAGACATTAGTCATGTGCTTGATTCTGAAATAAACTTAAGTATCAATTCAATTACTTGTCATAAAATTATGTTTAGACCCTCTTACGACTAAATCACCTTTCACTTTTCTTTTAAACTTTTTCTCAAATTTTTTTAAATCTAACTTCTAATCAAATTGTTGTTGCTTTTGTCTCAGCTAATGGTCATCACACTAAATGACTCAGCTAATGGTCATCACTCTAAATGACTCAGCTAATGGTCATCACACTAAATCACTCTAGTATCTCAGCTGACATTAAAGGTGCCAACTATTTTGAACTTTATTACTTTATTCTTTGTTTTTAAAACTAGTTTAAGCTTTTTTTTCAGACAATCCTAAACTAGTTTTATTTTTTATTTTTTTTTTTGCAAAAAAATGTGCCTTTTTTTGTTATCTATTTGACTCAGGCAAGCATGGAAGTTTTTCCTTTTCATTGGTTTAAAGCAAGCCTCACTTTAAGGATTTTTTTTTTTTATGGGGATTTTTTATCTTAAGTATTTCTTATTATTTTTGCCAGACTTTGTTTTGCTAATCAGAAAAAAAAGATTAATTCGTTTTTAAACTCCTTTTACTCCTAGTCGTTATTAACTTTATATTCTTATATCCTGATTAATGGCAACATTCCTAATTACTTATCTGCTTTACATCTTGGATTATTTTTTTGTTATTTGCCTCTCATTAACCAAATATCCTATTCATAAAAAGTCAGCATTTGCTGTCGTCTGTACTTTCAAAACTATTCAACAAATGCTTATCAAAGTCTTGTTTTATAGCCTGCTGCTGGAAAACAACAGCAGCAGCTGTTCTCGTTCTGCAACTCTATTTTCAAAAAATCTGGAGAGCAATCTGATTCGTCTAATTACCGTCTCATTAGTCTTCTTCCTATCATAAGCAAGATTTTTGAATCTTTAATTATCAAACACTTAATCTCTCATCTTGAATCTAATAACTTACTTTCTGATCATCAATATGGATTTCGATCTTCTTGTTCTACGGCTGATTTGCTAACTTTGTTTGTTTAACTTTGTTTATAATTGTTTTATTGTGCATTAGATAAAGGTGGAAAGGTTAAGGCCATTGCTCATGACATTTCTAAAGCATTTGATAAAGTTTAGCATGCTGGTCTTCTCCATAAGCTTTTTTCTTACTGTGTATCTGGAAACATCTTTAAGATTATTGAATCCTTCCTTTCCAATCATAGTGTAAAAGTTGTTCTTGATGGACAGCACTCTTCTTCTTATTCTGTAACCTCAGGGGTTCCTCAAGGTTCAATTTTTGGCCATATTCTCACACTCTTTTTAATTTACATTAACGATCTTCCAGATATTCTCACATCTAAGGTGGCATTGTTCGCTGATGATTCTACCATTTATTCTTGTCATGTTAAGAAGTCAATTCTCTCTGATTGCTTGGAGGGGGCATTTGAGCTTAAAAAGGATCTCACTTCTGCTACAGCATGGGGCTCACAGTGGCTGGTGAACTTTAATCCAGATAAAACTCAATAATTTAAACCTTCCTATATTTATGAATGGTAATGTTCTCAATGAGTCCTCTACCCTTCATCTTCTTGGATTAACTCTTAGTTCTGATCTTTCTTGGAAACCATATATCAAATCTGTTGCAAAATTAGCATCTACTAAAGTCGCATCTCTTTATCAAGCTTGACACTTTCTTACTCTGGATTCTATTCTCTATCTCTATAAATCTCAAATCTGGCTTTTTATGGAATGCTGTTGCCATATCTGGGGCGGATCTTTTAATGATAACCTTTCTTGTTTAGAAAAGGTGCAAAAATGCATTGTAAACATAGTTGGGCGTGCTCTTGCAGCCAACCTTCAATCATTATCACATCGTCTTAATGTTGCTCCTTTTTCTCTTTCCTACCAATACTTTAATGGGCACTGCTCTAAAGAGCTAACGTCTCTTGTGCCATCTACTAAAATTCATTCTCATGTTACTCGTCATTTAATTAAGTCTCATCCTTTTTCTGTGACTGTTCCTAAGTGCTTCAAAAACTCTCATCCCTCTAGTTTTTTTCCTTGAACATCAGTTCTTTGGAATTCTCTTCCTTCATCTTGCTTTCCTGATTTATATGATTTGCAATATTTCAAGTCGTTTGTCATTAGTTATCTTGCTCTACAATATTTATCTTTTCTCTTCCAGTAAATTCCAACTCCAATTAGTGGTTGCTTGCAGCCTTGTTGGAAGCGATTTTAGTTTAGATGTTTAAAAAAAAAAATTGATAAGGTTATCTTTATTTTGCTTGCAATTTTCTTACTTTTGATAACTTTATCTATATTATATTCTGTTATCTTTTTATGACATCTATACTGCCCTTTTTTTATGTCATTAGTATCAACAATACTTATAAAGATAAAAGCATTTTCTTTAACATCTTTAATACGACCTAACTGCCGACAGTTTCTATGTTTTATGATCAAACCTTTGTTACATTTTTTCTGCTGACCTGATGCTGGCCTCACACAGATTAAGTTTTTTATTTTTCCTAATTTCAAAGGCTGATAATAGTATTTTGATAAGTATGGCTACTCAGACACTGTTGATTTTAAATATCTTGTATATTTTTATTGCTTTAAAGCATCTGTTAAAATGTTTTTGTTGTATTTACTAACTTTTCATATAAGTTTTACATTTTTGATTATAAAGTATATTTATTGCATTTTATGTTCAGAACTGGAAAGTGTGTCCAGCACACTGATGAACAAAGGAAAAGTGTCAGAGGTCTTCTTCTTGGTAAGGTTTAATTTTCTTTTTTTTTTTGTCTAATTTTTTTACTGCCTTAATCTCTTATTCAAATTTGGTATCAATAAATATTGTACCAGATTACACAGTAATGACCAAGAAAAGATGGCACATTGTTTTTTTGATATATGTCCAAGTAATAAGTTACAAAAAGACTAAGCATATTGTTGCTATGACAAACAAGGTGCACCTAGGTTCCTATCTAAAGCGATATATGCTTTAAAAGTGGTTATTATGCTATAAAAAGTAATAAGTTACAATGAATAGCATATAGAAATATTTGATATGTGGAAAGTTTGTGAAATTTTTTTATTTCATATTATTACATTTTTAGCAATACAATTAAGTTATTTTAAGCCATGTCTGAGGGTTATATTTGGTTGTTGTTTTATGTTTTATATTGTTGTTTTTGATACTTTTTTTTATTATTATATTTTAAAATATTTTAACTGGAGTAATTACATGGAATTTGATCACTTGAGATTAGATATTATTTAAAAACTGCATTAAAAATAGTATAAGTAATGTGTGGTTGTTTGAGGGTGTATAATTAATGTGTGGTTGTTTGAGGGTGTATTTAAAGACCATATTTAAAGATTTAAAGTGAATTTTTGGCTTAACAATGTGTTGCGCCCTTTAGGTGATACTGATGATATTCCATGGCCAGCAAGTTCACGTCCAGATAGGTATGCTTTAGCCTGGTTATTTCTAGTTTTGAAAAACAAATAAAAAGGAATTTTTATACATCTCATGGTATAACTATTAAAGACCAGTGTTGAATTTAATGTTAAAAAATAAAAGTTTATTTATTGTTAAAAAATAAGAAAAAGCATTTAAGCTCATAAATGTTTTAAGTAAATTTTAATAATGATGTAAAAATAAAGTTAAAATTATAATGTTTTGAGTTTTTTTAAATACTCTTTTCAGAATAGTTTATACCTGTAATAAACAAACAAATGTGTGTAGCAAATTTTTGTCAGTTATGTAACTAATACAGTATCGGACAAAACATAACATGGTGGAGTTTATTTTGTTGTTGACAAAATTTAAAACTTTTGAATCATGCTAAAAATCACCAAAAAAGTTTTATAACATATTTTCCTTAACAAACTTCATTTTTTCTTTGGATAAAACAAGATGGACATTCAAAAAATTAACTTATTATTTTTCAAAAAACTTCAAAAATTAACTTAATATTTGGTAGGACCTCCTTTACTTTCAATTACTGATTTCATTATTCAATTAATGAGTCAACAAATCTCATATCAATCTCTCTCCAGACCTTTTCGGTTTGTTCAAATAATTCCTCACTGGTCTTCACATTTGCACACTCAATCTTATTGTCAATTTTTTAACCTGAAATTTTCTATGGGATTTAAGTTAGGGGATTGTCCAGGCCACTTCATTACGGTGGTATTCTTGTCCTTGAACCATTGTTTTACAATTTTTGACATATGTTTGTCATTATCCTGTTGAAAAATCCATTTTAGGGGCATCTTCCATTCAGCATGTTCACTATTCACAAATCATCTTTCAGTATATATTTGTACACAAAGCGGTCCATAACTCCATTAATTTTGTGAATAGGACCAGCTCCTAGTGCTGAGAAACATTCCCATAGCAGACGTTCCATGCTTAACACTCTTCTTGGTATATTTAGTATTGTGTCTGGTGTTCTTTGGTCTCCAGACTCGCTCCTTGCCTTTGCTTCCAAAAAAGTTATATTTTGGTTCATCACTAAATAGTATGTTTTTCCACTGGTTTTCAGTCCAATTTTGGTGTGCTTTGGCAAACGCAACTCTTAGCTTTCTATTTTTAAAAAAAAGTCTGTGGTTTCTCGGCATGCATTCGAAAAAACAGTTTTGCTTCGTAAGCTCTTTATCGTACAGTGCGATTGGAGATTTGTAGTTCATATTTTTTATGGTTAATTTTGTGGATAACAAAAATGGATCTTTTTTAAGTTCTTTAACAATTCTTTGATCTAGCCTTTGTGATGTTTTTCTTGGACGTCCGCCCTGATGGTTTGTTTTATAGCAGTCACGAGATCCAAATGATTTGACTGTTTTGCTTACAGTCGATTTAGCTATATTATATTTTCTAACAATTTCAGCTTGACGTTTTCCGCTTTTAAAATCAATATTTTTTCGTAAAACACTTCCTAATTTGTCGTAAATCATTTTAAATAGCAATTTTTTACGCGATATATCACGATTTAATTCTATTTTTGGTTTAATTGAAAAACAATTAGTCAGACGTTCCAAAATGTTCTTTATTCTTAGAAAACTAGTTTCAGTAATATTGTGTAAATAAATTCCCATGGATACACAACTTCCTAGATACTTTGGGTATTATTAAATAAGTGTATTATTAAATAGTTGTAGATTCATTGAAATATCTATTTCTGATATATATAAGTTAAATAAGATTTGTTTGTTATTAGTTGAATCATATCTCTTTACATTTGTTTATGTACTAATTTGTTTAATCTTTTTACAGTTCTGCTCTTGATCAAGACGATGTACATGTTGGTAAGTGATGATAGAGTTAATAAAGGCTATTTAATATTATTCGGTCATCTAGTAACTAACATTCTAACGAGGCGGGAGTAGAATAATATTATCAAATTTCAATTCGTAAATCACATAAAAAAAGTGTCCTTTTTAAATTCATAAACTACTATTTAACAATAAAAAAAAGTTTTAGGAAATTAATTTTATTATTATAAACTTTATTTTAAAAAATTAGGTAAAGTTTTATGTTTTATAAGAAAAAATAACAAATGGTCGTATTTAGGTGGAAGTTTTATGTTTTATAAGAAAAAATAATAAATGGTCGTATTTAGGTGGAAGTTTTATGTTTTATAAGAAAAAATAACAAATGGTCGTATTTAGGTGGAAGTTTTATGTTTTATAAGAAAAAATAACAAATGATCGTATTTAGGTGGAAGTTTTATAATAAGAGTGATATTCTTTTGAATTATTACAAGTTGTCTTTATAATACCTAGCTGCCACCCTTTATAATACCTAGCTACCACCCTTTATAATACCTAGCTGCCACCCATTATCCCCATAATAACTCTCAACATAAAAATTTCACTACTTGTTTATGTAAAACAGATAAAATACCATCAACATTAGTTTTTAAATATTCGAAAATCTCACTAACAGGAATTGGGCAAATTTATGATCCAAGTGGTCGTATTGAAATAATTACAATTCGGGACCAAATAAGGAAAATATTATGAAAAGATCATCCTTTTTTATTAAGCTTTTTTACTTCTTTAATACTTTTATTTTTTCAAGCTTTTGTGATTTCAATTAAACTATTTCTTATTTTTAATTTCTGAAGAGTTTTGTAAACATAAAAATTTCACAACTTGTGTTTTATATAATCCTTATTAAGATGTTTTTAATTGTTTTAGATGTTGATGGATGTGAAGATATCGATGAAGGGGCGCTTCTAAGAGAACTTACACCGTGAGTAATTGATTATTTTTCTTGACTGTCAAGCTCTAAATGTTTTCATAATGTCAAACTTTATAAATTTTTAAAATTAGGGTATAATAAAAAATGGCAGGTATATATAAAAAATAGCAGCGGTTTATAACTACATGAAATAATTTTGTTATCCTCATCTATTTAGTTTAAAAACTTCACATTTTTATCTAACATTTTTGTTATTTTAACTTTAAGTTTTGTTATTTTAACTTAGTTTTTTTAACTACATTAAAAAATTTTTTGTAAACCTTGTTAAAAATAGACTAAGTGGGATGAGGGAATGTAAGTTACGATTTAAGTATCTATCTCATCGTAGCATTTCTTTTGTTTTTTAATTTTTAAAGCAATTTTTTTTTTTCTACAGTTTGCCTTGGGAACAAGATTCAAACATTTCAACTGGCTCTGAATCGACATCTGCTTCGTTGCGTAAGTTTTTTTGTTATATCTCCATATTTTTTAATTTTTTTTTTTTTTTATAACAGTAAGCTAATTTTTGAAGTATTTATGATAGATACATCACCAGTGATAAAAAAGAAGACATCAAATGCCAGAAAAAATCGATTTCGTTGATATTGAATGAATTTATTTAAAATTTGTATTTAAATTAGTAATTACTAAATAAATTGTATTTAAATTAGTAATCATATAAAAATTGTAGTTATTTTTTTTAAAAAAAAGGTTTAGTTAATAAGACACGGTGCTATATATGAAACACGCTAAAGGCAGTTTTAAAAATTTGGGTTAACCTTAAAACAGTATCATGAACGGCGCGACACTTGAGATTGAAGTCAACTTCGCGTTTGGATTTTAACTTCGTTAAAATTCAGATGCGAGGTTTAAAATTTATATATTCTCCGGAGCCGTCGTCTATTTTTTGAAAACTATTTAACAAGTGCTTATCAGAGTCTTGTTTTCCAGCCTGCTGAAAAGCGGCATCTGTTATCTCTATTTTCAAAAATCCTGGAGAGCGATCTGACTCGTCTTACTACCGTCCTATTAGTCTTTTTATTTTCATAAGCAAGGTTTTTGAGTCTTTAATTAACAAACATATTTAATCTTGAATATAAAAACTTACTTTGAGATCATTAATATGGATTTTCTCGTTCTTTTTACTTTGTAATCATTAATATGGATCTTCTCGTTATACTGCTGGTTTGTTAACGGTAATAACTGATAGGATTTACCGTGCATAGATGTAGAGAGGCTAAGACTATTGCTCTCGATATTTCTAAAGCTTTTGATAAAGTTTGGCATGCTGATCTTCTCCATAAGCTTTCCTTGTACAGCGTATTAGGTTACATCTTTAAGATTATTGAATCCTTCCTCACCAATCGTAGTATAAAAGCTGTCCTCGATGGACAGCATTCTTTTTCATATCTTTTAACTTCAAAGGTTTCTCAAGGTTCTTTCCTTAGCCCTATACTTTTTTTAATTTACATTAACGATCTCCTAGAAATTCTCACATTTAAGGTGTCATTGATTGCAGATGATACTGCCATTTATTCTTGTCTTGATAAGAAGCTAACACTCTCTGATTGCTTGAAGAGGGTAATTAAGCTTGAAAAGGATCTCACTACTGCTACAGCATGCTCACAGTAGCTGGTGAAATTTAACTCAGATAAAACTCAATTTTTTCAGCTAATCTTTATCGCAATATTATAGATCTTCTATATTTATGAACGATTGTGTACTCGATGAGTCCATCTGCCATTTATCTTCTAGGATTAACTCTTACTTCGATCTTTCTAGGAAATCATATATCAAATCGATTACAAAACTAGCATCTGCTAAGGTTGCATCCCTTATTCGTGCTCGCCACTTTCTTATTCAGTACTCTATTCTTTATCCCTATAAATCTCAAATCCGTCCTCGTACGGAACACTCTTGCCATAACTGGGGCAAATCTTCAAATGACGCCCTTTCTCCTGTAAAGGAAAGGGCATCATTGTAACGCATTGTCAGCATATTTAGAACTGGTCTTGCAGCCAACCTCCAATCATTATCACATTGTCAAAATGTTGCTTCTTTTTCTCTTTTTTATAAATACTATCATAGAAACTGCTCTAAAGGGTTAGCGGCTCTTGTGCTAACTACTAAAATTCATTCTCGAGTTACTCGTCACTCAACCTTATATTATTACTGTTCCTAAGTGCTCCAAAAATTCTTATGCGTCTAGTTTTTCCCCTTTAATATCAGTTCTTTGGAATCCGCTTCCTTCATCTTGTTTTCCTGATTCATATAATTTGCAATCTCTATAGTTGTTTTTTTTCTCTACAATACTTTCAATTTTAACAGCTCGCAGCCTTGTTAAAAATGAAGGTGTTATAGAATATATATATATATATATATATATATATATATATATATATATATATATATATATATATATATATATATATATATATATATATATATATATATATATATATATATATATATATATATATATATATATATATATATATATATATATATATATATATATATATATATATATATATATATATATATATATAGACACACTTACTAAAGCGTGTTTTGATAAGCATTTGCTCACTTTTTCTACCATTTTTTTCGAAAAAGTAGAAAAAAACCCGAAGATTTATGAATAAAACGATTACTGCCCCATCCCAAACCCTCTGTCGATGTAGCAGCACTCTACTGCGCGTCAGGCTATTTGTCAGTCGATGTATGTACTGAAGCCCCCAGCAGCAGGCTATTTTAGTGTGATGTCAGATTGCTTACCTTAGTACGCAATACTATTTGTATATATATATATATATATATATATATATATATATATATATATATATATATATATATATATATATATATATATCACAATGTCACGAAATGACTTCTAATTTGAACCTCGTGACCCAAGAAAATCATTTTAGGGTATGATTATGGAGATATATAGGAGTGCATTAAAAGTGATTTTGAAATCTTCTGTCATCGTCCGTGGAAAAAAAATCAAATCAAAGTTTTCTTTTATTACTGCTCTAAATAATGACTTTAAATTTCATTAAAAAAAAATGTGACATTTATTTATTCATTTTGTGCATCAAAACACTCTATTTGCAACAAAATATTTACAAACAAAATTATAAACATTACAGTTTCTCTTGGAAATACAGCAATAAATTGATTTTTAGCTATGAAAGTCTGACTTTCATCAAAAACTTCAATATTTTTTCTGAATGATCTAAATTACTAATCTAAATTCAAGAAAGATCTAGATTTATATATAGATTCTGACATATAGCACACATAAGAAAGTATAATTCTCTCTCTTTCTTTCAAGTAATGACATCAAAATGAATGTTTGCTGTTGTAATCAATCAAACAGCTAAGAAGATTCATGGGATAGTCTGGGTGGTTGCTAGGCCTTTTGAAACGTTACCAATGATTGTTGAAGTTGTGATGCAGCGACTCTGTTGCTTGTTCTGAATACAGACCCAAAGATCGGTTATCCGGGTTAATAAACTGGGGAACATGAAAGAAGACTGCATATACTTTAGGAGTGACGCTTGTGTTTGGAAGCTTAAGGTAAGAGTCTCTGAATTCCTTAATTAGTCCACAGTAGTTCTGTTGAAAGGTATTTCCAAAACAGGCATGAACAACTGCATCAAACTTTCGGAATATTTGAATGAATGGCAATGCCACGAAACAAGAATTTGCTTTTGCAAGTTGTAGAAGCATGTCAACTTTTCTCAAAAGCTTTCTGCAATCATTTCCAGCAAACTGTCCTCCATGAAATGGCTGTTGTTGAATGTTCATCATCTTTGGCCACTCTGTTGCATTTTTCCATAACAAATAGAGATCTTTGAAGAAATAGTTGATAATGCCAAGTAGAAGGTGAAGTTCCATTGGTGGAATGAAGTCTAAGATGAGTGTATCATCTGGCAATCTGAAAGCATGCTGATGCACAACATTTAGAAAGTCCCGTGCTCTTTTTTTTGGCCACCTGCAGCTTGGAAGCCAGTGTTGTTATTCTGAATAGATCCAAAAGTTCGGAGCTCACCACTCTGATAAAGATTCTTAGATTCAATGTCACACCAAAGACAAGAATGTGTACTGGAGTGAGACTGTAAACCGCAGATGATGTTAGCAAGTTTCATGCCACAGGACAACACAAAAGACATCCTTTCAAGGCACAATTTGTCAAGAATTTGTTTCACATTGTCATACTTTTTAGGTAGATTTTCTGAAACAGCTACCAACAATTGGCGTTTCACACCTGAATCTTTAAAAAGAGGCTATTTGGGTGATCGAGAGACATTCTGCACTTCTAAGGTAATTATTCCTAGAGAAACTCTTAAGAAACCTCCTCCTCCATCTATTCTAATATTTATAAGTTCATTTGAATGTGGACCTTAAATTTGGATGACAGTGTTTCTCAGAGCAATAAGATCTTTGCAGTGTACAAGTAGTCTCTTGGACTCATGGCTGTCAGTTTTGGTTGTGTCCATAATGTTGCAGGTGACAAACAAATCAGAAAGATGTTTTCCAAGTGATTCAAACTTTTCCCTAAAATTTTTCTCAACTAGGCGATGTGGAGTAACTTGATTGAGAGTTGAAACAAGCTTGTTCATTCCTCTGTTAGATAAGCTAGTCTGATTTTAAACTTGTAAGAGCTGTTGAGCAGTCAAAGTCAATGTTGGTGGGAAAAGTTCTCTTTGCCTTGAAGATCCTAAAATTAAAATTATTTCTTTCATCAACATTCATTTAAAAAATACTAAAAGATTGATTTTTACTCAGAGTATTTATACCTGGAGTCACTGGAAGATTTCTTCCCAATCCTTGGCTGAGGGGAACAATTCCATGAGGAGATTACCTGGATTATTATTACCTGGAGTCACTGGACTTTAATTGTTTGATAATCAGGCAAAGAGAATTTGGAATTATGACTTGCCTCTTTGCTTCTATGAATAGTGCGACATTTTTTACAAACTCCAACTGGAACTCTTTGGTCTTCAAAGTTGATTGGTCGGCCAAAGACTTTGTGGCAGTTTTCACTCATAGCAGCAATGAGTTGTCTAGAGGATTTATTTAAACAAAATAAACATACAGTTTTCCTGTTTTCATCATGACATTTTGCTTCATTAGGCATTTTAGAAATGTTGATTTCACTTTTGCTCTTCCTAAAATTTTCTAAACAAATGCTTTTGCATTTAGCCCTTTACCGAAGTTTTTAAAACAAATAAACAATGCATATAACTCATGTAAAAATGTAAACAGTATCTCAATTTGCAACCTTTATGACAAAATATATCAAATTCTTGCCTTAAAAAAAGCTTTTTACTTGCTTTCACTTCACAAAAAAGCTTCGAAAAACGCTAAAACTTCAAATCAATTTTTCTTCCACGGACGATGATAAATATATATATAAACATATATATATATATATATATATATATATATATTATATATATATATATATATATATATATATATATACACACAGTGGAATCCCCTTAACTCGGACTCCGAGTTAAGCGAAGCTTTTGGTATGTTTAGAGAACTCAAAGGGAATTAAAAATTTGTCCGACTTATCCAGGGTCCGAGTTAACGGGATTCTACTGTATATATAGCTTTTATTTGCAATTTCACTTAACAAACTGCCCTTCACAATAACTAATGATTTTTTGTCACCTAGTATATTATGTATATATAAATTAATATATTAACTTGGGCATATTGTGAGGTTAGAATTATCTTGTTTTATCTCCACTTTTTAAAAAATTTGAACTACTGATTGTGGTAAGTACTTCAAAAATGTTTTTTTACTGTAATGAAATCTAATTTATAAATTAAAAAAAAAAATAAGTAATGAAAAAATTTTATCTTAAAATTCCATAGAATAGAAGTTAAAAAAAAAAAAAAACTCAAAAATGTTGAGATATAAAAATATATTTTTTATAAGTAATACTAATTTTAATATTCACTGCAAAAAGAGTGTATTTGTTATTATTATAAATACCCCCATCACATTTTTTTGTTTTAATGTCAGCAAAATGTCGCTATAAATGTTTTAACAAAACTTAACATAGCTGATTTTTTATAATTTTTTCTGTATTTTGCAGGTTTAATAGGATTTAACTGTTGAATTGTGTTAAGTTACCATTAATAGAGTTGAAGTTGTGCGAACTTCGAACATCTTTCTTCAAAAGTTTTATAAAAAAGTTCTTTTATGCATACAATCTAATGAAGTACTCCTTTAAAGTAGGTTTTCAATATTATTAACATTAATTATTAACAGACCAGTATCTTGAATTGGTCTGTACCTCCTCTACATACGGAGACCGTATGTTGAAGTTGCAAAAATAAATGGCAAAATTTATTGCAAAATAAATTAAATTGCAAAATAAATTAAATTGCAAAATAAATTAAATTGCAAAATAAATTAAACTGCAAAATAAATTAAATTGCAAAATAAATTAAATTGCAAAATAAATTAAATTGCAAAATAAATTAAATTGCAAAATAAATAAAATAAAATAAATTTTGCATACAAACTGCATTTAGTTGCAAATTTGTAAAAGTACTTTTTCTAAAAAAGATATGATAGCAGCCTAAGATTGTAACCTTATAACAATCCAAAGGGCTATCATTCAAATTTAACAGAGTTAAACCAGCCACCTTTTACAATACTAAAACTTCAGTCAATAAAACTTGAAGTACTGGTATTTCCAAGAAAATCTTAATTACGCCCAGCATTGAAAAATTTTGAATACGCGCACCATGTCAAATGTCTATATGAATTATATAATAAAGATACTTGTGTTAACTAAAGTTTTATTCTTTTTTCTTTTCTAGCTTTATCTGTGTATAAATTGGTATTTTTCAGAGCAGCCGTAGCGCAGTGGTTAGCGAGATTGCCTCAGAAGCTAAAGATCTGTGTTTAAACACCATCTTTAGACAAGTTTTATAACAATGGTAAGGAAGGAGGCGTGAAAATTCTTTCAAATGCTGTTCCGTGGTGCTCTGTGATGAGAAAGTAGACTTCTTGGGGCATCTAAAACAAAAATTTGAAAAACAAAAATTTTTAAAAGCGGATTTGCTTAAAACTCATAAAAATTAAAATTAAAAAAAACACTTTATATCTTTTTTAATAAATATATAATTATAATAACAGGAATAATAATATATTTCTAAAATATGCAGGCAAGATAAACATCTTAGTGCACTTTAATAATTTATACTATTTTTTTTTTTTTAATTAATGTTAGAAATTTAAAAAATTCGCCTTTAACAAAAATTAAAATATTTAGGAAAGAAAATAAATTAAAACTCTTATAGAAACATACACAACTTTAAAACTTTAATCATATAAAAAATCAATATAATACGTAAATATAAGATTATGACTAAAATAGCTATCACTAAGCATTAGTTCAAGCTTTTTATTCCGAGTCTTTCTGAATTACTATCAGGGAATAGCTATCACTAAGCATTAGTCCAAGCTTTTTATTCCGAGTCTTTCTGAATCACTATCAGGGAATAGCTATCACTAAGCATTAGTCCAAGCTTTTTATTCCGAGTCTTTCTGAATCGCTATCAGGGAATAGCTATCACTAAGCATTAGTCCAAGCTTTTTATTCCGCGTCTTTCTGAATCACTATCAGGGAATAGCTATCACTAAGCATTAGTCCAAGCTTTTTATTCCGAGTCTTTCTGAATCACTATCAGGGAATAGCTATCACTAAGCATTAGTCCAAGCTTTTTATTCCGAGTCTTTCTGAATCACTATCAGGGAATAGCTATCAATAAAGCATTAGCCCAAGCTTTTTATTCCGAGTCTTTCTGAATCAGGGAAATCTTTATATAGTTGACTAGAAGTACAGATTGTAATAAAACTCATTAAATTTTTCAAAAATAAATTCTTTTAGTTTGGTAAGGTCTTCAACCTTCACCTTTTTTAAATGAAATCTTGCCACTTGGATAAGCCAAACTATTCACCTGTGGTACAGCACCAGTATGTATAGCCAAAAAAAAGTATGACCAAATGATCATTTACATTGGTGAATGCCTTGATCATGGCCATATACGAAATGAAAAAAGTTACTAGTAGAAAATTGAATCTTTCTTTTGGTGTGTTTTTATCCTTTTTTTCTGCAGAAACATTAAACTTTTTGTAATGTTTGGTGCTCAAATTTAGTTACATCTGTTATTTCTTTCGAGTGTTCAAGTATTTTCACCTTTTCGAGTTGGAGCAAATACATAGATTAACTAGGTTACTAGTCTAAGTGCTGACTTATACTTAAGATCAGAGTAGGAATGTTTGATATTAGTAAGGTAAAGCAAGCTATAAACCTAACAAAATACCTGGCCAGGTATTTTGAATTATACTATATTATAATATTTCGAACTATTAATCATTCATTCAAAGTAAACATTTATTCAAAATGATTAAGATTTATTAAAAAATTAAATTGTTAACTCCAAGTAAACTCAGAGTACTTTGGTGGAACTTCGTTTTTCTTGTGATTAATGTCCGATGGTTTTATTAAACGAGTTGTGATTAATGTACGATGGTGTTATTAAACGAGTTGTGATTAATGTACGATGGTTTTATTAAACAAGTTGTAATTAATGTACGATGGTTTTATTAAACAAGTAAATTATGCTTGTACTCATGTTTTTTTTTCTCGAACTGGGTGTATCATCTTAATGATCATGATCTTCTATGATAAAATTATTTATTAAATTAAAAAAACAAAACAAAAAATTCAAATTCGCCCATCATAATAAAAAATAAAAGTTTTCAGCTATATGTATAAGAAGATAACAAAATACAAAAATGAATCTCAATGGACAGTCTTCTTGAGTTTAATTCAGGAAATCTTGTTTTTTTTAAGACTGGATTGAATCAATCATAAAATAGTGGTTAATAACTTATAAATAAAATTGTTAATAACTTGTAAATAAAGTAACTTTATTTGTAATAACTAAACGTTAATTTTTTTTTTCCAAGTGCGATTTAAGTAATCAGTATTTTTATTTAAATTAACTATAATTAATTTTAATCAATTTAAAGTAAATAGTTAACAATAAACCAGTCAAATAAACAAATAAATAAATAAAATAAAACCAGTTAAATAAACAAATTACCTGTTAATTGATGAAATGATCAGTAAATTAATTGACCAGTAAATTATAATTATTGCTATTATTATTTTATTTAACACCCTATGTAAACATTTTCACACCTGATTATCAATCAAAAAATTTCGCGGGCTGAAAGTGTAAATTAAAATAGACGCGACTCTGAGGAAATTTTTATTACTAAATCACTACACAAATTAAGTTTACACATGAGCATTAATGTTTTTATTCCATTATTAAATGCCTTTCATTGTTGTTATCATATTTTTTATTTTGTGATCGGTTTTTTGTTAAATAAGTTTTTGTCTGGTGATGTATATCTTCGTTCATATTGGTGTTTAGAAAACAATTTTTTTTTATTATTTTTTTTTTATTGTTATTATTGTTGTGGGTGTATAGCCTGTCTTATTCATTTTTAAATATTCCTCTATTAATCTTTATTTTTGTCTTGACAACTGTCAAAATATGCTTTGTATAATAAGTAATTCTCCTTTATTCTAATGTAATTCATTTCTTCCCTTAGGCGTTCACTGCTCGTGTGTGACCATTCGGCGAATTTTATATGCCAAAGTTTTTAAATAATTTTTATCAATTTAAATTAAATAGTTAACGATAAACCAGTCAAATAAACAAATTACCTGTTAATTGATTAAATGATCAGTAAATTAATTGACCAGTAAATTATTATTATTGCTATTATTATTTTATTTAACACCCTATGTAAACATTATCACACCTGATTATCAATCAAAAAACAAACACTTGAAAAAGCTAAAAATGAGTAATACTAACAAATTGACAAGTAGACTAAAATAAGAAACGTGGACCAACGTATATAAATGTCATGATCTTTACGAAGCTTACGATTCTTTTTTAAATACATTTTTGGAGAATGAAACCTATCCATAAGAGATATTAAAAAGACAAAAAATTTTGTGAATCCGTGGGTGGATTTACTAAAATACCAAATAATACTATAATTCTCAAAAAGAAAGCAGAAACTTCATCATTATTTTTTTAATAATAAAAACAATAATAATGAAACAAATTACAAAAATTGCAAACATTTTTACCGAAATCTAATTAATAGTATTACAGTAATCAAACAAACAAATACAATACATACATACATACATGCATACATACATACGTATATATATATATTAGTTTTTTTTTTAATTTTTTTTTAATTAAAAGCGCAAAAAAAAAGCGTTAATTAACACTGACTAGTAAGTTAGAATGAATAACGTCTATATTTGGTTAAAAGTTAAATTGGGTTGAAAAATAAATCAGTCGAAAATAAAAAGGACATTAATCGGTTGAAAACAAATTAGGCCTCAGTAGGACATCGTAAAACTATTTTCATTTTTTTTTTTTTTTTTTGTAGATCAATATTGATCTATCATTTCAACCCATCTTTACGTTTCTTTGATTTAATCTTAGGTTAGTACTATAATATTATACTATGATTGAATAAAAAAAACTATAAAACATTTAACTATATTAACTCTACAACCATGAGCGTCTCTCTAATTTCTTATTATAAAAATCTACAATTTTTTTCTGAATATTAGTGATTTTCTGCAGGACGGGGGATGGAGGGTTGGCAATAGAGTTTTCAACATTTTTGATAGTAGTTCCACAAACTTTATGAAAAACGTGCCCAATCCCTAATTATCAGAAAAAAATCATTGATAAATGTTTAAGTGTTTATTATTTATTGGAATTGTTTATTATTGTAAAATAATACATTGAAATTTTTTTTTCATTCAGAACTGCAGAACTGAACATATTCTTAAAAATTAATCATCGAAAAGAAACTGGAGTCGGCGTGGATCTATTCCAGAGATATCAATTAATTTCTGCATAAAATTAGTTTTGTTACTTATCACGCTATTTATGTGAACGCTTAAAAAACACAGCCCAAAAAAAGTTCGTTAGCCATGGTTGTGTGAAGTCAAGTTTTTGCGCGTCACAAAGCACTGAATGAAAGCTTGACTTTACATGCTGTTACCGGTAGAGTCAGTACAATTAGTAGAACTTAGCGATTAGCTAGAAAAAAATTAGTGCTTGTCAATAAATCAATAAGTTGTATATCCTACTTGATTTTTAGAGTAATTGCTCATGTGTGCGTCAAAACTCGAATCAATTCATCGTTTTGATGTTGAAGATATTAATACCTGCAATACAACTGATTACAGTCATGCTGTTTCTAAATTCTGCACAACTAGGACGATTTATGATTTATGTTGGTTGAAGTCTGAATAGCTGGAACAGTGGCTTTTATCTTCAGAGACAAAGGGTGATATGATGGAATCCAAGTACAATAAAATATCAATTGTCGGAAGTAGCCTTCTAGTTGTAGCTCTTTGCTTTTTTTGTTTAAGCTACCTTAGTATAGAAATCTTGCCCAAACTAAGTTCTGCATTCTGTCGATGCGCACGGAAAATGCCAATTAATATTAATTAATGATGAATCATTTATAAGTGATTATAAATCCAGATATACTGCAATGATTAAATATCTGGTTCCAATAAAGTTTAGTCGATTGAGATAACTATAAGACATGCAACAAAAGTACGTTTTACCACTATTGTTTATAGTCAAGATTTGTAATTGATTGCAAATTTCCTCAAAATTTTTGCTGAAAACACAAATGCTTTTATACTTTACAGACCATTGGGTTTCACACAACAAAAGCACATTACGTAATACTGACCTCCGCTTTGTGCTTTCTTAAAAAAACTTGATGATTTGATTGTACAAATTGTATTGTACACCTGCCCAAGATCATTAACAACTAGATTGAGACAATGCACTGTAGTAGTAGTAGTAGTAGTAGTAGTAGTAGTAGTAGTAGTAGTAGTAGTAGTAGTAGTAGTAGTAGTAGTAGTAGTAGTAGTAGTAGTAGTAGTAGTAGTAGTAGTAGTAGTAGTAGTAGTAGTAGTAGTAGTAGTAGTAGTAGTAGTAGTAGTAGTAGTAGTAGTAGTAGTAGTAGTAGTAGTAGTAGTAGTAGTAGTAGTAGTAGTAGTAGTAGTAGTAGTAGTAGTAGTAGTAGTAGTAGTAGTAGTAGTAGTAGTAGTAGTAGTAGTAGTAGTAGTAGTAGTAGTAGTAGTAGTAGTAGTAGTAGTAGTAGTAGTAGTAGTAGTAGTAGTAGTAGTAGTAGTAGAAAAATGTTGAATCAAATTTCCCTGTATAATCTACTGGTTATGGAAGCCTTATCTACCTCATATTCTAGTTTTATTTATATCAATATATAAAAATTTACATAGACATATTGTATGAAGTAGAAGTTTGTACTTTATTATTTTTCCTTTTTTTTTTTTTTTGTTATAATCTCGATACTTATGCAGATTATTGGAAATTTCCGCATGAGCTAAGCCTTTAAACTGTTAACAGATGAAGCGCATACAACTTCTGACGGCAATGCAATTCAACGATTCACTATTCGGTTTGTAAAAAACTGATGCTTTTGTTCGCAATTTTGAACCAGTTCTCTAATCATTTTTAGATGATGTCCTCTAGGTTTTATTTTATTTGACACCCCAACACGAAGAATATGGGGTTCACTCCATAAGACAATGTCTATATTGTTGATAATTTTATACGCCTCAAACAGATCTTCCCTAATGCGACGGGTTTCTAAGGAAGTTAACTTCAGTATTCTCAGACGATTTTTGTATGGCATATCACGGTACAACCAATATCTATTCTTGACAATGGATTGCTGGCTGCTAAGGCGAATTCTGGATGAGGTTGTGCAAAGGCTGTGTATAGAATTTTAAGTAGATGCGGATTCATGTGAATGAAAGTACGATACAACATGCCTAATACGCGGTTAACTTTATTTGTTGCATAAGCTGAATTACTATGCCATTTCAAGTCTGGCGTAATCATGATGTCCAAATCATGTTCGAATAAGTTGATACTAGTTCGACATTATTATTGTTATTAGCTGGCATTGAGTAGACATAAAAATTGCTTGTTTTACATATTTGCACGATTTTACATTTACCGGTATTGAGTTTTATTTCCCAGGTTTTACACCATTCGGCTATGTTGTAGATACCAGTTTAAAGTTTTTGTGTAGCTAATGGATCGTCTAAACAAGCCAGCATTGTTGTTCCATCAGCATACATTTTACACGGATGGTTAACGATATCGGATATATTGTTCACGAAAATGATAAAAAGTATTGGACCTAAGACGGATCCTTGAAGGACGCCACCAAACACCTCCAGCCACAAGGGTACATAATGGCCCATCACGATTAGTTGGAACCGCTGGTGCAAAAACGATTTTACCCAATTCAGGACATTATCAGTAATTCTACATGCACCAAGTTTGTGAATTAATCACTTTTGGAGAACCATATCGAACGCATTGCTGAAATCTATAAATGCTACGTCAATAGATATCAATCAATCAATCAATTCTGAAATATTTGTCGCATTCACAAAAGTTTAGAAATAATACATGTACTAATCTTAAGTAAAAACCTTGTAAATAAAAGCTAATAAATATATTGTTAATGCTAATAGTAATATTAATCGTCCACAGCAGTAACAAAACAACCAAGTTGAGTAAAAGTACTAATAATGATAATAATAAAAGTTGTAGTTGTAAAAATAATAACAATACAATGATAAAAAAAAATGAAAATAATAAAAATAAAATGACAGAAATAAAAATAATTATAATAATCATAAAAAAAAAATTAGTAATTTAGTATTAGTCATACATACACACATATACAGACAAACACAAATACATACACACAAACACACATACTCACTTACGTTCACACAGTGGCGGATTAAGACTTATTGGGGCCCGGGGCTATTTTTGTTTTTGGAGGACAAAGCCTAAAAATTTGGTGGACAAAGCCTAAAAATGACTTAAATAAAAAAAAAAAAGGTCTTCTAAAATTTTTTGGGCCCCTAAATTTGCAGGGCCTAGGGCTATAGTCCCTCTATTTCCCCCCCCCCCTCCTTGATCCGGCGTTGCGTTCACAAATACATATAAACACATATACTTATATCCCCCTGTATTCAATATAGGTATGTATACATTAATTATACAATCGTAAATACATGTTTAATAATATTATATATGTGTGTTGTATATGATTATATATGTATATATTATATACACCTACACGTTTATTCACATTCACACACTAACACACATATATATGTATATATATACTTACATACACATACACACATGTATATACACATATAAATAAATACAAACATACACATACAGACATGCACATCCATGCATATATATATACACATACATACATATACACTCACACTTATTCACATGTGCTTATCACAACACTCACACTTATTCACACGTGCTTATCACAGCACTTATACACAGATACATATCTTTGGATTTATTAACTGTATTTAGTCATAAAACTTTTAGGTCATAAATACCTTGTCTAAAGCATTATCTGACAAAATACCTTGTCAGATAATGCTTCAGGCATCGCATCAATCAATTCCAATAAATTAGTCACATGCATTTTTTTATTGACAAAAACTTGATGATTTTTTGAAAGGCTATGTTCAACTATGTAATTGAACATAGTGTCACGTAATATTTTCTCCATTATACATACAATGATGTTAAGCATATAGGCTGGTAATTGCCTGGATAAACTACTTCCTTTTTTGAACATTGGTGTTACATTAGCCTTTTTCCATATTTCAGGGCAACACCCACTATCAAGAAATTTCTGAAAAATAGTGTTTTAAAGTATTAAGAAGCTATCAGAACAGTTCATTAGCAAATATGCGCTTACACCATCCACACCAACGGCTTTATCAACTGATAAAACCGTTGGTGTGGATGATGTAAGCTTTTTTTGACCAGATTTTGTGTTATTTGCGAGTATTTGCAAATGGCTTCAGTTTGTTTTATAAAACATGGCATTTCATTGTCTTCATTTTTTGTTGAAAAAAATTTGAAAGTGGATGCTTAGCCGATTTTCAATTTTTATTGGATTTGTGATAGTGTCGCTAATGTTTCCTTTTAAGGCTATTATTGAAGTTCTAACATTTTGTTTGCTATTAACATACTTGAACAGGATCTTTGGCTTGTGCTTCAATTTTATCGCTAAATCAAGTTCAAACTCACGACAAGATAGATACAAGAGCTTCTTCAATTGAATATTACACGGTATTCGTTGACTAGTTGAAGATTTTTATATCCACTGGCTCTACATCAAAACCATAGTTTATTTTTAGCTTTTATTTTATTCTTGATGTCATCATTCATCCATTCACTCTTTCAACAAATCTATTTTGAATAAGTTACTGAAACATAAGTTTTGGATCCATCCTCGTAGTGATTCAAGAATATACTATAACAGTCATCAGTATTGCGTTCATTGAATTCCATCTGCCAACCAATATTGTTAAAATATTCGGATATCTTTACAAAGTTACTTTTCTGATAAATGCGTTTTTCAATAGGTTTAACTAAAACTGCAGCGCTTTTAACAACTTAATCCCATTGAAGGACGTGATGAGATTTCTTCAGAGACGTTAAAGGTGTATGGTGAATAAATCGAGGACCCGAATTTGATTTTCGGTTTTAATTAGATCAAAAATGTTTGCAGTGATTTCATCAAATTGAAAAGTGGACCTAGTAACAAATTCTGTCAGACACGATTCGGCGATGAGGTCAATAAAATCACTTAAAAGGGTATAACAGTTTCGCTAACTTTAATAAAGTGTCGACATAAATAGTTATCCGACCTTCTCTATTAGACTCGCAATCTTTTCTGAATAACATATAGTTTTCAATGTTAGTTATCGATGATTCATGCCACCAAGTTTCTGTAACGAAGATTATTTTAGGTTTGTATGTCTCAATTGATGTTAGAAACTCTGGCCTTTTATTGTTAAGGGATGTGACATTGGTAAAACAGCATGGTATTTTATGAAAAGCTATCTGTTGTATATGAAACACCACGGATAGCTAAATATAAATTAAATTTTTAAAAGAAAATTAAAAAAAAAAAATATTTTTTTTGTATCAAGCATATCGTATAATATATTTTATTTTGTTGTCATATTATTGTACACAACTTATTTTACTAATGCAGATATAGAAAAGTACAGTAGCAGTTTGGAAAGTGCAAAGTGGAACGTTTCATTATCGACTGATAGTTGAAAGTGATTCATGCTCTAAAGAAATGAAAATTTAGATTCAAATTGTCATTATATGGTTTTAAATTAATTATTGCTGGTTGCTATTTTTCTACTTAACCACAGTATTATTACGAATACCGTAGATACCTGCCGTCGAGTTGTTTTTTAAATTATTTTGTGTTATATCCAAACCGTATTTTTTACAGTGATTTAAAACGTTATAAAAAGTTATATTCTTTACAAAAATATATAGAAAATAAGCTGTCAGGCATTAGTTAATAAAATCCTCAGCCACCGTTTCTAAAGATTAAAATACAAATTATACATTTTCAGTAATTTAGGTGTGTAGGCAATTGTAGCGACTAGCCAAATAGCTAAAATTCGCGAATTATTCTTTTTATTTAAAAAATCCACGGTGGGTCAAGTGAGCCTCCTTAACCTATGCTGCAGACACCTATGTCTCCAACTATGACTCTTTAAAATAAGAGAGATTATTGTTCTTTTTTAATGTTGGTGAGTTGTACATGTTAGAAATCACGTAGATGCATGCTGAAAGTCACGCGTCACATTGTTTAATGACGATTGTAATTAAAAGTATTGTGGGACTCTTTTAACTTTGTATATAGAGAGAAGATTTTGTGTAAAGGAATGGGAATCTTTTAACTCTGTATATAGAGAGAAGATTTTGTGTAAAGGAAAAAAGAAAATTATAAAAATAGTTGTTTTAAATTAATGGCCGCGACGATTCTACAAGTATTGTTGAATTGTCGCGGTAATACATTTTCTATTTGTTTAAATCGTAAAACCTTTTTTTTTTTATGACTAACGCACTTTTCAAAATACTTTAAGTGTTAAAATTGATATCAACTTGAGCCATAAAGAAGACCTTTTATTTTTATAAAAATGTCTCTTTACTATGGTTACTATAATATTTTAAAAATCCTAATTTTAAATTACTATAATATTTTAAAAATCCCAATTTTAAAAATCCCAATTTTAAAAATCCCAAAAACCCCAAAGCCATAAAGAAGACCTCCAAAACAAACCTCTAAAACTAATTTACTTCCAACATACTAATTCGAACTGTAGCATACTCTATTTTTTATCGAAAATCCTTAAATTGTGTGACCTTATTCAGCTATCAAATTGCCTATTTGTTCGGAACCAAAATCATAATAACCTACCTCTTACATTTATCAACTTTTTTAGTTATAGGGAAAATTGTAAATACATTCTACGATCGGCTTTCAACTTTAAATTTTCTGTACCTAAATACCGAACTGTTCATTAAGGCTACGAATCCATACAACATAAAAGCATACGAGCCTGGAACAATCTTCCTTCCCAAAAAAAATCTCTTAAATCATTCTCAAAATTTAAAACTGCTCCCTTTAACCATTTTTTAGAAAAATATTGCTTATAAATCTTTATATCTTTTTACAACTTATTATTAAACACCCTAACGCGGAGCTTCTATTCATCTATTATTTTTTCTCTTTTCTATTGTGGTATATTACTAATTTTAATATCATTTATTAAATTTATTATTTTAAACTGAAATTTTTCAATAGTATTCTCTTTATCACTTACTATGTTTTTATCATAATGAATATTATTATTGCTAATATTATTATTATTGTTATTATTGTTATTATTATTATAGTACATACTTTTTTTAATCGCTACTATTATTTTTTTTATTACTATAATCACTACTATTACTTTATTATTCCTTCTTGTATTATAATTATTATTAATATCTCAATCTTATTTTTATTTTGTCGGACAGGTGTTTACTTTATATTAGTACAAATTACTATTTGTAAATATCCTTGATATATATAACAACTATATTCAGAAAATATTTTATTTAATTTGATTTGATTTTGATTTGATATACCGGTTTTTACATCCATTTAAAACAATCATGACAACCATTTAAAACAACCATGACATTCATTTAAAACATTTAAAACACCGCGACAATCAATTAAAACAATGTGATTTTCAATTAAAACAATCGATTGTTTTAAAATAAAATAAAATAAAATGAAATAAAATTTAAAATTTTTTAAAAAATCGAATAAAAAAAATATAAAGAAAATCTTTTTTTTAAATTTAATAATATAGAATGTTGAGATTACGCATGCGTTAAATGTTTTAATTGAAAATCGCGATTGCAATCGCGATTTTCAATTAAAACATTTAACGCATGCGTAATCTCAACATTCTATATTATTAAATTTAAAAAAAAGATTTTCTTTATATTTTTTTTATTCGATTTTTTAAAAAATTTTAAATTTTATTTTATTTAAAATATGTTTATTTTCCAATTACTGTCGAGGTATGTCATCTGACCAAAGACACGCTTCGAAAAAGCATTCGCAGTGTGTGTAATAGTTTGATAAGTTAACATTAGGAATAGATAAGCATGCCTCACGCATTCTTGAAATTAGTTCATTTCATCCAGCTGGGGCTGTATTTCTTCGCACGTTATTCTTAAGATAAAAAAAATCTCTTCATACGGATTCAAGAATGGTGAATGTAGTGGCAAATATTTTATTTGAATGTTCTGAGCCCTGATCTCAACATTATGATGAATTCTGACATTATCCATCACCAGGGTGAATTCTTCCTTTGTCCCCAAAACTCGTACAACTTCATCAATATATTCTTGAAACAAAACTGTGTTGACTGACACACTGACAGCTTTGCAGTGAAACCATTGACGGCCAATATCATCGAAACGTTATGTTGCCTAGGGTGAATGATCGGTTTTGGTGTTACTCCTCTTCTTGCCCATGAATGACTGCGAAACATGTGTAAATTAAATGAACTTTCATCAATAAAAATAATATTTCGATAGCGATTAATAGGCGAGATTGACCTAACATATTCAATACGAAGATTTTTTACATCATTGTCGTTTCTTCTTTCATAAATTGGTCGAGTAATATTATATGTGTATCCAAGATTGGTCACCCATCTCCAGACAGTTTTAGTTGATACATTTACATTTAAAGCATATTTAATTTCAATTATAGTTGTCGTTGTGTTATCGTTTATTAGCTCTTCAATTCTTCTTCTAATCTCTTCATTTTAAATAATGTGACGAGCGCCACCTCTAGAACCAGGAAGTGTTGAACTCGTTCGATCGTACCTACTTAAAATTGATTGTATTGTGTTTCGATTAACTCCTGTTAACGATGAAGCTTCAGATTAAGTTTTTCTTTGATCAACGACTACATTTACAACAAGATCTCGCATGTTTTGGGAAACGGAATTTCGCGGCATGAAGATTCAGATTGAGTTTTTCGTGGCAATTAAGTTTCAGATTAAATTTTTCTTTGATCAACGATCAACCTCAAAACAAATTTTCGCTTATTTTGGCAAACAGAATTTCGCTGCATGTTTTATTGAAAATCTAATATCCTCATTCGCTAAGTATTTTAATAGGAAATCATGGTTGTTTTAATTATCATCAAGCATGTTTTAATTGAAGATCATGGTTTTTTTTGCCAATACAGCATGTGTATACAAAGTATGTAAAAAAAAATATGGTTTTGCATCCATTTTTTTTTTTTTTTTTTTTTTTTTAATTTTAATTCACCTCCTCAAGGCCGAGAAGGCCACTACAGACGAGGAGGCTACTTATTTGTGGTTATAACCCTCTCTCAACTCTATAACTCCGAAACGCGAACCTTGACGAGCAAGGCCGCTGCGCGGAGAAACGAGTTGAGCGCGGTACTACCAGGGACGTGGTGGGGATTGAACTCGGAACCACTCGTTTATGAAGCGAGCGCTCTACCACTACACCACAACCGCTTTTAAAACAAACGTGACATCCATTCAAATTTAAAATAAATTCCATTAAATTAAAATAAATTAATATAATATTAATAAAAATAAATTTATATAATGTTAGATAAATAAATATATAAAGAAGACCTTTTTTTAAAAAATAATATAGAATGTTGAGATTGCGCATGCGTTAAATGTTTTAAATGAAAATCACGATTGTTTTAATTGAAAATCACGATTGTTTTACATTGTTTTAATTGATTGTCGCGGTGTTTTAAATGAATGTCATCGTTGTTTTAAATGGTTGTCATGATTGTTTTAAATGGATGTAAAAACCGGTAACAACTTTTATATACGCTTACATTGTACCTTCTTTTTTCTCAACTACATATAACGATTTCTTAATAACTCGTTAACTTCTCGATTACGTGTACATTTTCTAAATTACATGTTTTGTTTTTCAATCACATATTACGATTTCATAGTTAAAACTTTCATGCTCCTACGTCTTGAAAAGATTTATTTTTTAAAAAAAGTATTAATTGAACATTAAATACAGCGTAAGAATTCATAGAAAACTGCGGTTAGTAGACCTTATTATTCGATTTTATAAGCATTTTTTACTTTTTTCTATTAATTTTTTTTTGAAAAAGTTTTTTGAATAAACAAGCTTGAGAAACTTTCCAGCACTCTTTAAAAGCAAAGCTTAAGATATTTAAACAACTGATTTTTTTGTTTATAAAGTATATACTTAAAAAATTCCGTGAAAAAATATTTACACTAATATTGATTTTATGGCATTTGTTTCAATTTCTGGCTCATTGTGTATAAGCAAATTTCTTGTGGTAATTGCACTCCTAAAACGAAATCCCGATCTCAACTGGCGTAAAAATATGTTAATTTGTTTGCAAAGGAGATGCCCGAATGGGATGCCCGAATAGAACAACAATTAAAAATTAAAAAAGCAAAATAAAAATTAAAGAAATTTTTTTGCCAGTGATCGAATACTTTCAATTATTTTGTGTAATATTTATGAAATTGATTTTATTCTTTTATATTATTGAAAAACTTCTCATGAAAAATACAAGTATCATTATGATGGTAAACTCGATGACAGCTGTAATATTAAAATATTTCTTTAAGTTTTTAATAATATTAAAATATTTCTTTAAGTTCAAGTTTAACGACTCTCTGATTGATATCATTATAAGATTGGCTCACTATAAATAAAAAAATTTAATACACGAAACTAAGTATTTTTTTTCTACCTGGTATATTTTAATATTTGATAGATTTAAATTAAAATATAATAAACATCAATACATTTAAATAAGTGACGGATCAAGGGGGTGGGGTTGTTGGTATGCATCCCCCCACCAGTATCTGAAAGTCCTAAAATATCTTAGAATTTGAGATACTTTTTTTTTAGAAGACGCAAATGCTGTTCAAAATACAAAAATATTTCAACATCTCCCAAACCCCCTCCCACCAAATATTCCTGGATCCGTCACTGATCTAAATAGAAATTAAATTAAAAATGTTATCAGGTTCAAAGGAACACGTAGTGGTCTGAAAAATTTGATATTTGAAGAAAATTAAATTTTTCAGACCACTTTTGATGATTAGATACTAAGTCGATCATTTAGTGTCTCTCTTTTAAGATTGATATGGGTAAAAACAGTTCAAAATTTAATTCATATGTTTAAGATGTTTGGTAACTATTAACAAGATTTTTGACAATAAATTTTAATTTTAGAATTTTATTACTGAGATCTCTAAAATGTAAATAAACTGATTTTTTTAAATTAGTTTAATTATGAGTTTAGTTTAAAAAATAAAAAATTCCACTAGATTTCATGGTAGTTTTGATATTTTCCCTCTAATAGGTATAAATGAAAACAGAAAAAATAAAAATCATTTGCCCTAACTTGTCCCAATTAAAGCAAGACCTTTTAAATACTTCGTTTTTTTTTTTTTGTTTTTTTTTCCCCGTTTTTAATTAAAACTTTAATTAAAAGTAGCGAATAATAGTTCGTTGCTTACATTCATCACACAAATAATACATTTAGTTCTATTAGTAAAAAAACTCATGTTCAAGCAAATGGTGCTAATTATCAAACCTCAAAAACCAAAATATACAACATTTAATGGCATAGTGCAAGATTAAAACTTGTGTATAAAATAACTAACAATAGTTCATTGCTTACATTCAACATGAAAAGAATACATTTAGTTCTTATAATTCAAAAGTTGGAAATTAATCATAATAATTTACTCGAGGCTCTTCTAAGTGAGTTTTGTAGGCTGTAGGGTCTTTACTATGAAAGTATTGACAATAATAATATTTAAATGTAAATTCCGATCAAAGTTGCTAAAAATATTCAAGAACTTTTAAGACACGACTTATTATCACAACTTAGATCAAGACTTTTAGAACACGAGCGAACTTGGTTGAACAAAGATGTAACTGTTGACAAAAAAAACTTTGCAGCAGGTCCAGGTAGAAAGTAAAAGAACAAGAAGATTTTGGGTATAAAAGCAAAAGATCTAAGGTAATAATAAATCAATTAAATTTAACTCAGTTAAGAAAATAATTTACAAGCTTAAATATTTAATATTATCTTGTTTAAGGTAGCCAAATTGGCTGAACATCCTGCTAAAGCATTGGCATTATTTTTAATAAAAATAGCCACTAGAGATCCTAAGAAAAAAGATTTCGTTGTTCTCATAAAAAGTGCTACAAACTCTGAAAAAGATTAAATCACGGAGATAAATTTTCCGATAAAATTAAAAACCGAAGATTCTTTGAGCTTAAAAATTCAGTGTGACCTTTCTGATGTACAGTATCAAATTATTAGAAATTCATTGACAATACATAATGCAGGTATTTATTCTTCACTTCATCAAATTAAGAATGAGAAACACAAATGTTATCCTGATAGTTAAATTGTGACAGAAACATCTGCTTCAACTCCTGTACAGAGTATGTTTAATCATACTCTAACAAAGATATTAACTTAAACGGAATGCCAAGACTCTATGAGAATGTTTGCTGAAATTGGGGGGAGGTTTAAAGGTCTACTTCAGTCTAAAGGTGGTTTTGATGGTGTCTCCAGTCAAAGTGTCTATAAACAAAAATATACTGATGTAAACATTGGTGAGGCTCAAGTTAACGAGCAAAGTCTTTTCCAGACAGCTACTTTTCTACTTAAATTCGTGAATAAAAAAAATCATGAACAAAAATGCATGGTTAAATAAGAAGTCCTCTAGAACACAATACTGTAGACCCCTAAATCTCTAATTTCAAAAAGAAACGGAAGAATTGATAAGAAATTAGTATGAACTTTTAAATACAAAAATGAATAGACTAGTCAAGTTTGAGGTAAAGTTAGAGTAAGAGAAAGGCAAACCGAATACGACTATCACATTTAATTCAAACTAGATTTAACCATGTTTGATGGTGAAGTCTGTCCTCCCAATCATGCAATGTTTGCGGAGCTAAGCCCAGTGAACTTATTAACCCAGCATGGATCAGATCTAAACCAATCAATAAACTAGCTTTATCTTCGGGCCTTTCTACTATGCATTGCTGACTCAGATGTTTTGAATATATTTTACATTTAGTATATAAGGTAGACATTAAAAACTACTTACTTTAAAAAAATTTTACTACATTAAAAACTACTACTTTGCCAAATCCCTTGCTGAAAAAGCATAAGTAAAATGTGAAAAAATAAGAACATTCAACTGAGAGGATCTAAGTCTTATAGTTGATATGCCCAAACAGGGTTTTAACAACACTAACGATGGAAACACTGCCAGAAGGGCATTAGAAATTGCTGAGACTTTTGCATATAACGGGAGTGGCAGTAGATGTAATTATTAGATTGAGGACAATCCTAATATTAGTATACTCCTGTTATCTGAGGCATTAAAACGGACATCCATTAAAAATTTTTAATAACAACATTACTAATCCATTAAAAACGGCAAAAAAAAAAAACCAATAAAAAACCCTTGCTAGAAAATAATTAATTAAGTTTTAACCCAGTGGGCACACGACGTTATTTCGACGTCGATTTACAGTTGATTTTTAGTCGCGACATCGTATAACCAAAAATCAACGTTGTATCAACGTTGAAAAATTTGTTTAAAACTATCAATTAAAATCGGTTGATTCCACGCCTATTTTACTAGTACGACCGTTCGTAATTGCAATATGAGAACTAAACTACACATGCGTGACTTTAAAATTTTTTATTTAGCATAACCAAGGCGTACTTAAATAACAGGCCTTCTCATCGCGCAACGGCTTAAAAAATGTGGAGGCTGAATTAGTTAGCGGCAAAAGTTACTACGAATAACTTGTATCCCTACCAGAAGACTTAAAAATGCCCAGAAAATGTTGTGTTACTGGTTGTAATTCTAACTATGACTCAGTAAAAGATAAGACAACTACTTTCAGATTACCGAGAGATCCAGTAGAGCGTCTAAGATGGATTAAAGCAATCCCAAGAGAAAATATACCAGACAAACATGACACTGTAGTTTGTGCAAAACATTTTCCACCAAACTTCCAAGTTATTAAAGTAAAAGGAAGAGAAAGACCTCGAGATCCACCTAGTGTATTCGAACAAATACCCAAGAGTTTAGTGCCAACTCCTCCACCAGAAAAAAGAACAACAACAAAATCCAAAAGCTCTGTAAGATCAATAAAAGAAGATGAACTTTCAAAATTCGAAGAGCTTTACAAAATTAATTCATTCGAAAATTTTTGTAATTCGTTATCTCTAGAAAAACTTAATGATTCAGTTGTTTATTATAATTGTTTAAATAGCTGTTGTATTCAATCAAAAGAGCATGAAAACAATACTGGTATTAATAAATTTTGTTTAATAGTATTTAATGACTTATCATATGAAGCCTATCATGCTGGAGTAAGATGCACTATTGCTTCCTTAGTTAAAATAAGTTCAAATGTTGGTCGCAAGTTCATGAGGCATTACGATATTTGATTTCCTTTGAAAAGTCAGAAAAGAAAACAGTTTTAATTCAGCAATTTGAATGAATGAGTAACATGAACTCAAGTAATATTCTTAAGCAAAAATATTCGCCTGAAGTAATTGTTCGAGCTTTTGAGTATACAATCAATTTTTATACAATCAATTAAGAAATGATTTTCAACTTCCTAGTATTGCTACCCTTACACGTTTAACTTCAAAAGTTTCACACTTTGATGATAATACTTTTATTTGTAGTGTTTTTTCAAAACTCAACAATGGTCAAAAACAATGTATACTATTATTAGATGAAGTTTATGTTAAACCTATGCTAACTTATCATGGAGGACAGTTGTTTGGTAAAGCAGTAAATGATGAATAAAATCTTGCAAAAACTGTATTGGCTTTCATGGTTGTATGTTTTTATGGAGGACCAAAATTTTTAGTTAAAATGTTACCAGTAAATAATTTAGATGCAGATTTTTTATATGATCAAACTATTATCTTAATCAACCAAATTACGAAGGCAAATGGAAAAGTTATTGCTTTAATTAATGATAATAATAGAGTAAATCAAGCATTTTTCAAACGATTTGATTGCATATTTCCATGGTTAACAACTGATGGCATTTTTTTACTCTTTGATTTTGTGCATTTAATAAAGTGTATACGAAACAATTGGATAACTGAAAAGTCTGGTGAAATTGAGTTTAGTTATAGAGGAAAAAAATATAATGCTAAATGGGATCACATCAAAAAGCTTCAAAAGTTAGAAGAAGGTGAATTGGTTAAAATGTCTAAGTTGACTTATGTTGCTGTTAACCCAAGGCCAATTGAGAGACAAAAAGTTGATACATGTTTAAAAGTTTTTTGTGAAGAGACTATAAATGCATTAAAGTGTCATCAAGGTATGAAAGATGATGATATTGATGGAACTATTATTTTTTTAACTAAGGTGGTTCAATTTTGGAAAATAGTCAACATTAAAAGTCCATCCGAAGAAATCCATTTAAAAGACAACTTACGAGCTCCCATATCATATGTTGATGATTTACGATTAAATGATTTAATTGAGTTTTCTGAAATGTTAAAGCCAACATTGATTCAAGGAAAAAGAATTAGAAGTATAACCATGGATACAAGCAATGCATTATATCAAACTTGTAATGGTTTAGTAAGTAAGCATTTGTTAGACAATTCTCAAATGTATGTACTGCTTGGGAATTTTACAACAGACCCCATAGAAAGAGCATTTGGAAAACTCAGACAAGGTAGTGGGGGAACTTATTTTATAAATACTCAACAAGTAATTGAAAAGTGGAATATCAACAAAACCAAACTATTTCTTTAGAAAACTATCAACATTTCAAGTGCTGAGTTTACATCTGGTCATATTTGTGATAATTGTTTTAATAAACTTTCAAAAGATGAGTGTGAGATGTTTAATCATTTACATGAACTTTTAAACCAACTTTCATCGAATATTAAGTCATCTTTAGTTTACATTGCAGGTTATATTTCTAGAAAAGACAATGAAGATGATAACGATGACACTTATCTGTATTATAGTAATTATGGAAATTTTACATCTGCCTTAGATCGTGGTGGTCTGAAAATACCCAGTGATACATTTTGTGAATGGGTATTCTTAAGTTACATTTTGTTTAATTTTGTTGGCACATCAAACTTTTGTAGATATTCTATGTCCTGCTTATTCATGGATATTGCATGTATTTATGGTTTCACCATAATTACATGAAACCATTGTTATATTCTTACAAATATATTATTTAACTATTTTTGCTATATGCATTCACCTGCATCAGACAAGGAAACCAAAGTTAAAGCTTTAAAACTGTTTTGTTAGCTTTTGTGAATAAATATACCATAAAAAGTTTCCAATTTAACTTTAGATGATATTTCGTTTAAAAATTGTTAATTTATATTTTTACTTTTTAATTCTTTCTGTTAATGTTTCATTGTATGCAAATACATAGAAGTAGCTTGGTTATCTTTTGTTATTGTTATTTTTGAATTTACAAGGTGTTGTTTTTTTTTTACTTTCTTGACAAAATAACAATTATTTTTGTTTTATAAACGTTTTTGTAATAAAAATATCGACTTTT